>SZWC01005052.1:61107-76647 GCA_023375785.1 Penium margaritaceum | reverse complement strand
GGTACCTACGCCTGTGCCTAGGGTACCTGCGCCTGTGCTTAGGGTACCTGCGCCTGTGCCTAGGGTACCCGCGCCAATGACCAGGCTACCTGCGCCTGTGCCTATGGTACCTGCGCCTATGCCTAGGGTACCTGCACCTGTGCCTAGGGTACCTGCGCCTGTGCCTAGAGTACCTGCGCCTGTGCCTAGGGTAATTGCGCCTGTGCCCAGGTTACCTGCGCTTGTGCCTACAATACCTGCACCTATCCCTAGGGTACGAGCGCCTGTGCCAAGGTACCTGCTTCTGTGTCTAGGGTACTTGCACCTATGCCTAGGATACATGCGCTTGTGCCTGGGGTACTTTTGTCTCAACCTGGGGTGCCTACGACTGTACTTAGGGTACGTGCGCCTGTGTTTTGGGTACCTGCGCCTATGTCTAGGGTACCTGTCCTGTGCTTACAGTACCTGCGCCTGTGCCTAGGGTACCTGCTTCTGTGCCTAGGGTACATGCGCTTGTTCCGAGGGTACGTGCGCTTGTGCCTAGGGTACCTGCGCTTATGCCTAGGGTACCTGCGCCTGTCCCTAGGGTACCTGCGCCTGTGCCTGGGGTGCCTGCGACTATGCATACGGTACCTGCTCCTGTGCTTAGGGTACCTGCGCCTGTGCCTAGGGTATATGTGCCTGTCCCTAGGGTACCTGCGCTTGTGCCTAGGGTACCTGCGCCTGTGCCTAGGGTACCTGCGACTGTGCCTAGGGTACCTACGCCTGTCCTTAGGGTACGTGGACCTGTGCCTGGGGTACCTACGCCTGTCCCTAGGGTACGTGGACCTGTGCCTAGGGTACCTGCGCCTGTGCCGAGACTACCTGCGCCTGTGCCTAGGAAACCTCCACCTCTCTCTAGTGTTGTTCTTCTATGCCCCATGGCCACTGCTTTGGCTTGAAGGAAAGGTTGGGCATGCACTGCTCCCTTGGAGTAAGTCTCCGAAACCTTGTTCGTGGTGTAAGTCCAAGTGAGACACCAGAAGTGTAGCGCAACGGATAGCATGTTGGACTTAGGAACAACAGGTCCTACGATCGAGTCTTGATGTGCGCAGAAGGTTTTTTACCGTTCCAGCACAGGGGAAGTTCCTTAGACATTTCTCCATGCATGAGGAGAGTGCGCCACTTGGCGGTCAGTGGATGCGCCCATTGGCGGACTGGTGAGGTGGTGTGGTATGACCACCCCAAAAGTGCCACTGCCCACACACCTTAGAAGCCAGGCCTATGACTATATGTACCAGGCTCATTTCTCATTCTAATTACACAATCTGGCCTTAGATGCTCCTCACAGTGTTGTCCAACTAAGGAACAGTATAAAGAAGACACTGGTTGGTCTAAGCCCCAGGAGTTAGTCTTTGACTAGCACCTCGCGCAAAAGTGACCAAGTGTTAAGTGGACACAGTTGCTAGCAAGTGATTGCCTAGGAACTGCTCAGTGTGGAACCGTGATCCTGAGGTTTATATCTTTTCCTAGCTGAAATGCTAGGAGCGGACGGGAGGTGCTATTATGTTGGCCCTGTTTTCTAGTCCGTTCGCCTCCGGCCGGTTGACAACGAGTTATGGGCCCACACTGACCAGTTGTAAGGCACGCTTCGCTCAACTTTGGTACTCTCTCTCTCCAGGTGCGCACGCCGGCTCCATCAGCTCCATCAGCTCCATCAGCTTCATCAACTTCAACAGCTTGGTCTGCACTCAGCACACAGGGACCAAGGACAAGCTCTGCCCTTGGAGGCACGACCCTTGTGTCCCAACCAGGACAAGATCTGCCCTTGGTGGCAAGACCCTGGGTGTGTTGGTGTAGATATCTTCTCTGTCTGCAGGTGAACGTCGGCTGAAGGGGTAAGCAACGGATCTGCATCCTAAAACCAGTAGCAGACATCAGCTAACATCAGCCTACATCGGCCTCAACGCAGCAGAGACGTGGGAAGAAAACAAGGGCAACAAAAATGGTTAAACCATCAGGAAGAGCAGGGACTAACGCACGGCAGTCCTCAAACTCAACAGTGGCTACCACAGGGCAGACTACTGGAGAAAATGTGGGTGCTACGTCACTGCCGCAAGGTCTTGGACCCTTGGGAGGAATCCCCATTTTCGAGGGGATTGACTTCCCCCTTTGGAGATGGCAGTTCAAGCAGGCGATAAAAGTGCGCGGCTTCATCAAACTACTGAAGGGAGAGGAGCAGGTTCCCGCGGAAGGCACATCCGAGCATGAGGCATGGATGGATCGCAATGATATTGTCATGTCATTCCTCAGCAACGCGATTGCTAAGAAGTATGTTCCCATCAATGGCGAGTACACGCTGGCTTCCGAAGCTTACGACAAGCTCAAGCGCGTGCACCAATCCATCTCCCTCGTGAACAGATTATTCATCCTACAACGGCTGATCAGCATGCGGGTGAGTGAGGGCAAATCAATCCCCGATTTCCTACAGGAGTTTGAATGACTCCTTGGTGAGGCTCGCCAGATGAACTAGGACCTTGACGAGAACATGCAAGCCATGATTCTCCTCATGGTTCTATCGGAGAGCTGGAGCCAGATGATCACCGTCATGGGCGGCTGGAAGGAGGACGACCTGACGTACACGGCAGTGTCCGAGTACGTGCGAAACGAGGCCATGCGCCACAGCGGAAGTGAGGCTAACTTCTCAGCCTATGCCGCACGCTTCGGTGGGCGCGGNGTGAGGCTCGCCAGATGAACTAGGACCTTGACGAGAACATGCAAGCCATGATTCTCCTCATGGTTCTATCGGAGAGCTGGAGCCAGATGATCACCGTCATGGGCGGCTGGAAGGAGGACGACCTGACGTACACGGCAGTGTCCGAGTACGTGCGAAACGAGGCCATGCGCCACAGCGGAAGTGAGGCTAACTTCTCAGCCTATGCCGCACGCTTCGGTGGGCGCGGGAGCAAAGGGTCAGCCTCTGGTCAGAAAGGCGGCAGCGGAAGCGGTGGTGGAGGAGGCAACAATGGCGGCAAGGCTCCCAAGCGACAGGGTAACTGCCGCAACAGCTACAAACCTGGGCACTGGGCAAGAGAGTGCAGGTCTCCAAAGAAGGAAGACGGCGGAAGCGGTGGGAACAAAGGCAGCAAAAAGAGTGGCAAAGAAGCTACCAACATGATGGCACAGAGCATGCCTCCAGAAAAAGGAGTGGCACTGCTCAGGCTAGGAGCTTTTGGGCTTGACTCCGGCACCGATCATCACTCTAGCAACGACCAGGCTGGATTTGTCTCCATCGGCCCCACGGATCGCCGGTTCAGATGCGCAAACGGTAGCGTCGTGAACGCAAAGGGCGTGGGCGACAAGCTGGTGAGCATCAGCCTCAATGGTGCGGCGAAGGATCTACGGCTACGTGACGTGGTCTACATGCCCTCCTTTGCGGCAAACCTTCTGTCCGTGTCAAAAATAACGGACAAGGACATGACGATGGTGTTCACGCAGAAGAAAGCGGCCATCGCCAGGAACGAGAATATCAAGGTCCTCTACGCCAACAAAGATCTCGTGGCACAGGTTCCACGGGTTGACGGACTCTACGTTGCAGACAACGGCAGCAAAGAGCAAAAAGGAAGGCCATGCGGGTGCAGCAGAGGCAGTGATCTCGACATCCACGCAGAAGAGCACACCAACGAAAACTGGAAAAGCATCCTCTGCCGCAAAAGACGAAGACGCTGATCTGTGGCATAGACGCTTTGGGCACGTGGCAAACAGCACGCTCCAAGTCATTCAGCAACAACAGCTGGTCCGTGGCATGGATGGTTGCAAGAAGGATGCGGTTGGGTGTGGCAGCCCGTGTGAACCTTGCCTCCAAGGCAAGACCAAGCGAACGCGCTTTGAGCGCAATGGTCGCCGCGCAAAATCAGCCCTTCACCTCATTCACACCGACGTGTACGGACCCTTTCGTACGACGTCAAATGGTGGTAGCAATTATTTTCTGACCTTCATAGACGACCACAGCCGCAAGGTGTGGATCTTCTTCCTCAAAGCAAAGGGAGAGGTCAGAGAAAAGTTGCAGGAGTTTGTCGCCATGGTGGAGCGGCAAACCGGAAAGAAAGTCAAAGCGATGCGAAGCGACAACGGTGGAGAGTACGAGGCATGCAAGGGCTGGTTAAGGCAACATGGGATCAGCCACCAGCCCACAACGCCTTACACGCCGCATTGCAATGGTGTTGCCGAACGGATGAATCAGACCATCCTCGGCATGGTGCGTAGCATGCTCTTTGATGCAAAGCTTCCACCGCGGTTCTGGGCGGAAGCGGCAAGAACGGCATGCTATCTCGTCAACCTGACTCCTGCGGCTGCTCTGGGCAGGCGCGGAAAGAAGAAGGGAAAGCAACAGATGACACCACAAGAAGTTTGGTCAGGGAAGAAGCCGGACGCATCACACCTGAAGGTATTCGGCTGCACCGCATGGGCAAAGGTCCAGGCGGGTGAGGGTGCCGGCAAGCTGGATTCAAGAGCACGAAAGTGCGTTATGGTGGGCTATGAGACGGCCCACAAGACATATCGCTTGTGGGACCTGGCAGGAAGAAGACTCATCACCAGCCGGGATGTAACCTTTGACGAGAGGAAACCAGGCAAGGAAGAGATGCTTGATCCCACGGAAGCTCCAAAACAGGGAGAGTGGTTGGTGCTGCTAGAGTCAGGAGATCAAGCTCCTGAAAACTGGCAAGTGGTGCCAGTGCGGCAGGCCGTGAAGAAGAGTGGTGTGCCAGGGGGAGCGGCTGCGCAGGCTGACGCAGCGGCGAGCTCCGACACAGAGTCGGAGACGTCCGAGGCCTCTGAGACCAGCTCGGAGGCCAGTNTCCTTTGCACATTGCAAGAATGACCGGAGTGTCTATGTGCGGGAGGACAAACGTGGCTTGCTGCTCGTGGCATTGTACGTGGACGATCTCATCATGTGTTCTTCCTCGCAGGAGGCCCTTACGGACCTCAAGAAAAATCTGGCCAGCAGGTTTAAGATGAAGGACATGGGACCTCTCAAGTACTACCTTGGGATTGCTGTGCACCGCAACCGCAAAGCAGGCACCATCGAGCTCAACCAGACCAAGTACATCATGGACGTCTTGAAGCGCTACAACATGGAGGACTGCAAACCCGTCAGCACCCCCATGTCCTCCGACTGCAAGCTCTCCTCCTCCATGTCACCAAGCAACGAGGCAGACCGGCGGGAGATGCAAACCATTCCGTACCAGTCCGCCGTTGGGAGCCTCATGTACGCGATGGTGGGAACGCGACCTGACATTGCTTATGCGGTGGGTCAGGTGAGCAGGTTTGTGGCCAACCCTGGGCCAGAACATTGGCAAGCTGTGAAGCAAGTTTTTCGCTACCTCACAAACACTGGGCACGTCGGACTTCGGTTTGGAGGTCTAGAAGGATCAGACTTGCTTCAAATGACATGCTATAGTGACGCCGACTGGGGAGGACGGATTGATGACAGGAAGTCCACCTCAGGATTTGTCTGTCTTCTCAATGGTGGTGCAGTCTTGTGGGCAAGGAGGAAGCAAGAATGCGTCTTGCTTTCTACTGCTCAGGCGGAGTACATTGCACTCTCCGAAGTGTGCAAAGAAACTCAGTGGCTTTGCAGTTTGCTTGATGAGATCAAGGCACCACAAGATGAAGCAACGATCATCCGCATCGACAACCAAAGTGCCATCGATATGGCAGAGGACGACATGATCTCCCGGCGTACAAAGCACATTGATATTCGGTACCACTACTCACGTGACCTTGTCGCCAAGGGTGTCATGGAACTGGAGCACGTCGCAACTAAGAAAATGCTAGCGGACTTCTTGAAAAAGCCGCTAGACAGCGACTTGCATGTTGCAGGTGCTCGAGGAGTCGGCATGGTGGATGCAAGAGATGAGAACTAAAGAACAAGAAAGTTGACGTGCACAAATACAACCTAGAGCTACAAGCTTGTGCCAAATAAAACTACCACAGCAGGTGGCCTAAGGTGCAAGGGAGAGATTGTTGTTCTTCTATGCCCCATGGCCACTGCTATGGCTTGACCGACAGGTTGGGCATGCACTGCTCCCTTGGAGTAAGTCCCCCAAACCTTGTTCGTGGTGTAAGTCCAAGCGAGACACCAGAAGTGTAGCGCAACGGATAGCATGTTGGACTTAGGAACAACAGGTCCTACGATCGAGTCTTGATGTGCGCAGAAGGTTTTTTACCTTTCCAGCACAGGGGAAGTTTCTTAGACATTTCTCCATGCATGAGGAGAGTGCGCCACTTGGCGGTCAGTGGATGCGCCAATTGGCGGACTGGTGAGGTGGTGTGGAGTGACCACCCCAAAAGTGCCACTACCCACACACCTTAGAAGCCAGGCCTACGACTATATGTACCAGGCTCATTCCTCATTCTAATTACACAATCTAGCCTTAGATGCTCCTCACAGAGTTGTCCAACTAAGGAACATTATAAAGAAGACACTTGTTGGTCTAAACCCCAGGAGTTAGTCTTTGACTAGCACCTCGCGTGAAAGTGACCAAGTGTTAAGTGGACACAGTTGCTAGCAAGTGATTGCCTAGGAAGAGCTCAGTGTGGAACCGTGATCCTGAGGGTGATATTTTAACCTAGCTGAAAAACTACAAGTGGACGGCAGGTGCTATTGTGTCGGCCCTGTTTTCTAGTCCGTTCGCCTCAGGCAGGTTGACACCTAGGGTACCCGAGCCTGTGCCTAGAGTACCTGCGCCTGTGCCTAGGGTACCTGCGCCTGTGCCTAGGGTACTTGCGCCTGTGCCTAGGGTACGTGCGCCTGTGTCTAGGATACCTACGCCTGTGCCTATGGTATTTGCACCTGTGCCTAGTGTACCTGCGCCTGTGCCTAGGGTACCTGCGCCTGCGCCTAGGGTAGCTGCGCCTTTGCCGAGGGTACCTGCACCTGTGCCTAGGGTACCTGCGCCTATCCCTAGGGTACCTGCGCCTGTGCCTAGGGTACCTGCGCCTGTGTCTAGGGTACCTCCACCTGTGCCTAGGGTACCTGCGCCTATGCCTAGGGTACCTGCGCCTGTGCCTATGGTACCTGTGCCTGTGCCTAGGGTACCTGCGCCTGTGCCTAGGGTACGTGCGCCTGTGCCTAGGGTACCTGCGCCTGTGTCTAGGGTACCTCCACCTGTGCCTAGGGTACCTGCGCCTATGCCTAGGGTACCTGCGCCTGTGCCTATGGTACCTGTGCCTGTGCCTAGGGTACCTGCGCCTGTGCCTACGGTACCTGCGCCTGTGCTTAGGGTACCTGTGCCTATGCCTAGGGTACTTGCGCCTGTGCTTAGGGTACTTGCGCCTGTGCCTAGGGTAAGTGCGCCTGTGCCTAGGGTACCTGCGCGTGTGTCTAAGGTACCTGCGCCTGTGCCTAAGGTACCTGCGAATGTGCCTAGGGTACCTCAGCCTATGCTTAAGGTACATGCGCCTGTGCCTAGGGTACCTGCGCCTATGCCTAGGGTACCTGCGCCTGTCCCTAGGGTACCTGCGCCTGTGTCGAAGGTACCTGCGCATGTGCCTAGGGTACCTGCACCTGTGTCTAGGGTACCTGCGCCTGTGCCTAGTGTACCTGCGCCTGTGCCTAGGGTACCTGCGCCTGTGCCTAGGGTATATGTGCCTGTGGCTGGGGTACCTACGCCTGCACCTAGGGTACCTGCGCATGTTCCTGGGGTACCTGCACCTATGCCTAAGGTACCTGCGCCTGTGCGTAGGGTACTTGCGCCTATGCCTAGAGTACCTACGCCTGTCCCTAGGGTACCTGCGCCTGTGGCTGGGGTATCTGCACCTATGCCTAGTGTACCTGCGCCTGTGCTTGGGGTGCATGCGCCTGTGCCTATGGTACCTACGCCTGTGCCTAGGGTACCTGCGCCTGTGCCTAGGGTACCTGCGCCTCGGCCTAGGGTACCTACGCCAGTGCTTAGGGTACCTGTCCCTGTGCCTAGGGTACCTACGCCTGTCCCTAGGGTACCTGCGCCTATGCCGAGGATACCTGCGCCTGTCCGTAGGGTACCTGCGCCTGTGCCTAGGGTACGTGCGCCTCTGCTTAGGGTACCTGCGCATGTGCCTAGGGTACCTGCGCGTGTGCCTAGGGTACCTGCGCCTGTGCCTAGGGTACTTGCGCCTGTGCCTAGGTTACCTGCGCCTGTGCCTAGGGTACCTATGCCTTTGCCTGGGGTACCTGTGCCTGTGCCTAGGTTACTTGCACCTGTGCCCAGGTTACCTGCGCCTGTTCCTAAGGTACCTGAGCCTGTCCCTAGGGTACCTGCATAGGTGCCTAGGGTACCTGCGCCTTTGCCTAGGGTACCTGCGACTGTGCCTAGGGTACCTGTGCCTGTGCCTAGGGTACCTGCGCCTGTGCCTAGGGTACCTACGCCTCTGCCTAGGGTACCTGAGCGTGGACCTAGGGTACCTGCCCCTGTGTCCAGGGTACCTGCGCCTGTGCCTAGGGTACCTACGCCTGGTCCTAGGGTACCTGCGCCTGTGCCTAGGGTACCTACGCATGTGCCTAGGGTACCCGAGCATGGGCCTAGGGTACTTGCCCCAGTATCTTGGGTACCTGCGCCTGTGCCAAGGGTACCTGCGCCTGTGCCTAGGGTTCCTGCGCCTGTGCCTAGATTATGTGCGCCTATGCCTAGAGTACCTGCGCCTGTGCCTAGGGTACCTGCGCTTGTGCCTAGGTTACTTACGCCTGTGTCTAGGGTACCTCGCCTGTGCTAAGGGTACATGCGCCTGTGCCTAGGGTACCTACGCTTGTGCCCAAGTTACCTGCGACTGTGCCTAGGGTACCTACGCCTGTGCCCAGGTTACCTGCGCCTGTGCCCAGGGTACCCGAACCTATCCCTAGGGTACCTGCGCATGTGCCTAGGGTACCTACGCCGATCCCTAGGGTACCTGGGCCAGTGCCTAGGGTACCTGCGCCTATGCCTAGATTACCTGCGCGTGTGCCTAGGGTACCTGCACCTGTGCCTAGGGTACCTGCGCCTGTAACCAGGTTACCTGCGCCTGTGCCTAGGGTAACTGCACTTGTGCCTAGGGTACCTGCGCCTGTGCCTAGAGTACTTGCGCCTGTGCCTACGGTACTTGCGCCTATGCCTAGGGTACCTGCACCTGTAACCGGATTACCTGCGCATGTGCCTAGGGTACATGCGCCTGTGCCTTGGGTACTTGCGCCTGTGCCTAGGGTACCTGCGCCTGTGACCAGGTTACCTGCGCCTATGCCTAGGGTACCTGCGCCTCTGCCTAGGGTACCTGTGCCTGTGCCTAGGGTACCTGCCCCTATGCATAGGGTACCTGCGCCTGTGCTTACGGTACCTACGCCTGTGCCTAGGACACAACCAGCGCGTGTACCTAGGGTACCTGCGCCTGTCCCTAGGGTACCTGCGCCTGTGCCCGGGGTACCTGCTGTTGTGCCTAGGGTACTTGCGCCTGTGCCTAGGGTACCTGCGCCTATGCCTAGGGTCCCTGCGCTTGTGCCTAGGGTACCTGCGCCTGTGCCTAGGGTACCTGCGCTTGTGCTTAGGGTGCATGCGCCTGTGCCTAGGATACCTACGCCTATGCCTAAGGTACCTGCGCCTGTGCCTAGGGTACCTGCGCTTGAGCCTAGGGTACCTGCGCCTGAGCCTAGGGTACATGTGCCTGTCCCTAGGGTACCTGCGCCTGTGCCTAGGGTACCTGCGGCTGTCCCTAAGGTACCTGCGCCTTTGCCTAGGGTACTTGCGCCTGTGCTTAGGGTACCTGCGCCTGTGCCTATTGTACCTGCGCCCGTGCCTAGGGTACCTGCGCCTGTGCCTAAGGTATGTGCGCCCGACCCTAGGGTACCTGCACCTGTGCCTAGGGTACCTGCGCCTGTGCCTAGGGTACCTTTGACTATGCCTAGGGTACCTGCGACTGTGCCTAGGGTACCTGCGCCTGTGCCCAGGTTACCTGCGACTATGCCCAGGTTACCTGCGACTGTGCCAAGGGTACCTGCGACTGTGCCTTCGGAACCTGCGCCTGTGCCCAGGTTACCTGCGCCTGTGCCTAGGGTACCTGCGCGTGTCCCTAGGGTACCTGCGCTTGTCCCTAGGGTACTTGCGCCTGTGCTTAGGGTACCTGCGCCTGTGCCTAGGGTACCTGCGCCTGTGCCTAGGGTACCTACGCCTGTGCCAAGGGTACCTGGACCTGTGTCTAGGGTACCTGAGCCTGGGCCTAAGGTACCTGCCCCTTCTTCGAGGGTACCAACGCCTGTGCCTATGGTACCTGCGCCTGTCACTAGGGTATCTATGCCTATGCCTAGGATACCTGTGCCTTTGCTTAGGGTACCTACGCTTGTGCTTAGGATACCTGCGCCTGTGCTTGGGGTACCTGTGCCTGTGCTTAGATTACTTGCGCTTGTGCCTAGGGTACGTGCGCCTGTGCCTAGGGTAGCTGTGCCCGTGCCTAGGGTACCTGCGCCTGTGCCTAATGTTTCTGTGCCTGTGCCTAGGGTACCTACGCCTGTGCCTTGGGTACCTGCGCCTGTGCCTATGGTACCTGTGCCTGTGCCTAGGGTACCTGCGCCTGCGCCTAGGGAACCTGCGCGTGTGCCTAGGGTACTTGCACCTGTACCTAGGGTACCTGCGCCTGGCCCTAGGGTACCTTCGCCTGTGCCTAGGATACATGCGCCTGTGTCTAGGGTACCTGCGCCTGTGCCTAGGGTACATGCGCCTATGCCTAGAGTACCTGCGCCTGTGCCTAGGGTACCTGTGCCTGTGCCTAGGGTACTTGCGCCTGTGCCTACGGTACCTACGCCTTTGCTTAGGGTACTTGTGCCTGAGCTTAGGGTACTTGCGCCTGTGCTTAGAGTACCTGCGCCTGTGCCTAGGGTACGTGCGCCATTGCCTAGGGTACCTTCGCCTGTGTCTAAGGTACCTGCGCCTATGCCTAAGGTACCTGCAGTTGTCCCGAGGGTACTTGAGCCTATTCTTAGGGTACATGCGCCTGTGCCTAGGGTAACTGCGCCTGTGCCTAGGGTACCTGCGCCTGTCCCTGGGGTACCTGCGCCTGTGCCTGGGGTACCTGCGCCTTTGCCTATGGTACTTGCACCTGTGCCTAGGGTACCTGCGCCTGTGCCTAGTGTACCTGCGCCTGTGCCTAGGGTACATGCGCATATGCCTAGGGTACATGCGCTTGTGCCTAGGGTACCTGCGCCTGTGCCTAGGGTACCTACGCCTGCACCTATTGTACGTGCGCTTGTTCCTAGGGTACCTCCACCTATGCCTAGGGTGCCTTCACCTATGCCTAGGGTACCTGCACCTGTGCCTAGGGTACCTGCGCCTGTGCTTAGGTTACCTACGCCTGTCCCTAGGGTACCTGCGGCTGTGCCTGGGGTACCTGTGCCTGTGCCTAGGGTACCTGCGCCTGTGCCTAGGGTACCTGCGCCTGTGCCTAGGGTACCTGCGCCTGTGCGTAGGATACCTGTGTCTGTGCCTAGGGTACCTGCGCCTGTGCCTAGGGACCTGCGCCTGTGCTTAGGATGCATGCGCCTAAGCTTACGGTACCTGCGCCTATGCCTAAGGTACCTGCGCCTGTGCCTAGAGTGCCTCCGCCTGGGCCTAGGGTACCTGTGCCTGTGCCTAGGGTACCTGCCCCTGTGCCTAGGATACCTGCGCCTGTCCCTAGGGTATCTACGCCTGTGCCTAGGGTACATGCGCGTGTGCTTTGGGTACCTGCACCTGTGCCTAGAGTACCTGCGCCTGTGCTAAGGGTACCTGCGCCCGTGCCTAGGTTACCTGCGCCTGTGCCCAGGTTACCTGCGCCTGTGCCTAGGGTACCTGTGCCTGTGCCTAGGGTACCTGCGCCTGTGCCTAGGGTACTTGCACCTGTGTCCAGGGTACCTGCGCCTATGCCTAAGGTACCTGCGCCTGTACCTAGGGTACCTAAGCGTGGACCTAGGGTACCTGCCCCTGTGTCCAGGGTTACCTGCGCCTGTGCCTAGGGTACCTGCGCCTATGCCTAGGGTACCTACACCTGTGCCTAGGGTACCTACACCTGTGCCTAGGGTACCTGCGCCTGTGCCTAGGGTACCTGCGCCTATGCCTAGGGTACCTACACCTGTGCCTAGGGTACCTACACCTGTGCCTAGGGTACCTGAGCGTGGGCCTAGGGTACCTGCCCCTGTGTCCAGTGTACCTGCGCTTGTGCCTAGGGTACCTGCGCCTGTGCCTAGGGTACCTACGCCTGTGCCTAGATTATCTTCGCCTATGCCTAGGGTACCTGCGCCTGTGCCTAGGGTACCTGCGCTTGTGCCTAGGTTACCTGCGCCTGTTTCTAGGGTACCTGCGCCTGTGCTAAGGGTACATGTGCCTGTGCCTAGGGTACCTACGCCTGTGCCCAAGTTACCTGCGACTGTGCCTAGGGTACCTGCGCCTGTTGCTACGTTATCTGCGCCTGTGCCCAGGGTACCCGCACCTGTTCCTAGGGTACCTGCGCCTGTGCCTAGGGTACCTGCGCCGATCCCTAGGGTACCTGGGCTTATGCCTAGTGTACCTGCGCCTGTGCCTAGATTACCTACGCGTGTGCCTAGGGTACCTGCGCCTGTGCCTAGGGTACCTACGCCTGTGCCTAGGGTACCTGCGCCTGTGCCTAGAGTCCCTGTGCCTGTGCCTAGGGTACTTGCGCCTGTGCCTCGGGTACCTGCGCTTGTGACCGGGTTACCTGCACCTGTGCGTAGGGTACCAGCTCCTGTGCCTAGGGTACCTGCGCCTGTGCCTAGGGTACCTGTGCATATGACCAGGTTACCTGCGCCTGTGCCCAGGATACCTGCGCCTCTGACTAGGGTACCTGCGCCTGTGCCTAGGGTACCTGCGCCTGTGCCTAGGGTACCTGTGCTTGTGCTTAGGGTACCTGCGCCTGTGCCTAGGGTGTCTGCGCCTATGCCTAGGGTACCTGCGCCTGTGCCTAGAGTACCTGCGCCTGTGCCTGGGGTACCTGCGCCAGTGCCTAGAGTACCTGCGCCTGTGCCTGGGGTACCTGCGCCAGTGCCTAGAGTACCTGCGCCTGTGCCTGGGGTACCTGCGCCAGTGCCTAGAGTACCTGCGCCTGTGCCTGGGGTACCTGCGCCAGTGCCTAGAGTACCTGCGCCTGTGCCTGGGGTACCTGCGCCAGTGCCTAGAGTACCTGCGCCTGTGCCTGGGGTACCTGCGCCAGTGCCTAGAGTACCTGCGCCTGTGCCTGGGGTACCTGCGCCAGTGCCTAGAGTACCTGCGCCTGTGCCTGGGGTACCTGCGCCAGTGCCTAGAGTACCTGCGCCTGTGCCTGGGGTACCTGCGCCAGTGCCTAGAGTACCTGCGCCTGTGCCTGGGGTACCTGCGCCAGTGCCTAGAGTACCTGCGCCTGTGCCTAGGGTACCTGCGCCTGTGCCTAGGGTACCTGCGCCTGTGCCTAGGGTACCTGTGCTTGTGCTTAGGGTACCTGCGCCTGTGCCTAGGGTGTCTGCGCCTATGCCTAGGGTACCTGCGCCTGTCCCTAGAGTCCCTACGCCTGTGCCTGGGGTACCTGCGCCAGTGCCTAGAGTACCTGCGCCTGTGCCTGGGGTACCTGCGCTTGTGCCTAGGGTACCTGCGCTTGTGCCTAGTATACCTGCGCCTGTGCCTAAGGTACCTGCGCTTGTGCTTAGGGTGCATGCACCTGTGCCTAGGGTACCTACGCCTATGCCTAAGGTACCTGTGCCTGTGCCTAGGGTACCTGTGCTTGTGCCTAGGGCACCTGCGCCTCAGCCTAGGGTACCTGTGCCTGTTTCTAGGGTACCTACGCCTGTGCCTAGGATACCGGCGGCTGTCCCTAGGGTACCTGCACCTTTGCCTAGGGTACCTGCGCCTGTGCCTATTGTACTTGCGCCCGTGCCTAGGGTACTTGCGCCTTTGCCTGGGGTACCTACGGCTCTGCCACGGTTACCTGCGCCTGTGCCTAGGGTACCTGTGCCTGTGCCTACGGTACCTGCACCTATGCCCAGGTTACCTGCACCTGTGCCTAAGGTACCTGCGCTTGTCCCTAAGGTACGTGCACCTGTGCCTAGGGTACCTGCACCTGTGCCCAGGTTACCTGCAACTGTGCCTAGGGTACGTGCAACTGTGCCTAGGGTACCTGTGCCTGTGTCCAGGTTACCAGGGACTGTGCCTAGGGTATCTACGACTGTGCCAAGGGTACCTGCGCCTGTGCCCAGGTTACCTGCGCCTGAGCCTAGGGTACCTGCGCCTTTGCGTAGGGTACCTGCGCCTGTGCCTAGGGTACCTACGCCTGTGCCTAGGGTACATGTGCCTATGCCTAGGGTACCTGCGCCTGTGCCTAGGGTACCTGTGCCTGTGCCTAGGGTACCTGCGCCTGTCCGTAGGGTACCTGCGCCTGTGCCTGGGGTACCTGCGCCTGTGCCTAGGGAACCTGCGCCTGTGCCTACGGTACCTGCGCCTGTGCCTAGGGTACCTACGCTCGTACCTAGAGTACTTGCGCCTGTGCCTAGGGTACCTTCGCTTGTGCTTAGGGTGCATGCGCCTGTGCCCAGGGTACCTACGCCTATGACTAAGGTACCTGCGCCTATGCCTAGGGTACCTGCGCCTGTGCCTAGGGTACTTGCGCCTGAGCCTAGGGTACCTGTGCCTGTACCTAGGGTACCTGCGCCTGTGCCTAGGGTACCTTCGGCTGTCCCTAGGGTACCTGCGCCTTTGCCTAGGGTACCTGCGCCTGTGCTTAGGGTACCTGCGCCTGTGCCTATTGTACATGCGCCCGTGCCTAGGGTACCTTCGCCTGTGCCTAGAGTACCTGCGCCTTTGCCCAGGTTACCTCCGCCTGTGCCTAGGGTACCTGTGCCTGGGCCTAGGGTACCTGCACATGTGCCCAGGTTACCTACGCCTGTGCCTAAGGTACCTGCGCCTGTCCCTAGGGTACCTGCACCTGTGCCTAGGGTACCAGCGCCTATGCCTGGTGTACCTGCGATTCTGCCTAGGGTACCTGTGACGGCGCGTAGGGTACCTGCGCCTGTGCCCAGGTTACCTGCGACTGTCCCTAGGGTACCTCCGCTTGTGCCCAGGTTACCTGCGCCTATGCTTAGGGTACCTGCGCCTGTGCCTAGGGTATCTGCGCCTGTGCCTAGGGTACCTGCGCCTTAGCCAAGGGTACCTAGGCCTGTGCCTAGGGTACCTGAGCCTGGGCCTAGGGTACCTGCCCGTGCTTCCAGGGTACCTATGCCTGTGCTTAGGGTACCTTCGCCTGTGCCTAGGGTACTTGTGCCTGTGCCTAGGGTACCTGCGCCTGTGCCTAGGGTATCTATGCCTGTGCCTAGGATACCTGCGCCTGTGCCTAGGGTACCTACGCTTGTGTTTAGGGTACCAGCGCTTGTGCTTGGGGTACTTGTGCCTGTGCTTAGATTACCTGCGCTTGTGCCTAGGGTACCTGCGCCTGTGCCTAAGGTACCTGCGTCCGTGCCTAGGGTACCTGCGCATGTTCCTAGGGTATCTGTGCCTGTGCCTAGGGTACCTTTGTTGTGCCTAGGGTACCTGCGCCTGTGCCTAGGGTACCTGCGCCTGTGCCTAG
>SZWC01005052.1:44775-61016 GCA_023375785.1 Penium margaritaceum | reverse complement strand
TAGGGTACCTACGCCTGTGCCTAGGGTACCTGCGCCTGTGCTTAGGGTACCTGCGCCTGTGCCTAGGGTACCTGCGCCTGTGCCTAGGGTACCTGCGCCTGTGCCTAGGGTACCTGCGCCTATGCCTAGGGTACCTGCGCCTGTGCCTAGGGTACCTGCGCCTGTGCCTAGGGTACTTGCGCTTGTGCTTAGGGTGCATGCGCCTGTGCCTAGGGTACATGCGCCTGTACCTAAGGTACCTGCGCCTGTGCCTAGGGTACCTGCGCCTGTGCCTATGGTACCTGCTCCTGGGCCTATGGTACCTGCGCCTGTCCCTAGGGTACCTTCGCCTGTGCCTAGGGTACCTGCGCCTTTCCCTAGGGTACCTGCGCCTTTGCCTAGGGTACCTGCGCCTGTGCTTAAGGTACCTGCGCTTGTGTCTATTGTATCTGTGCCTGTGCCTAGGGTACCTGCGCCTGTGCCTAGGGTACCTGCGCCTATGCCTAGGGTACCTGCGCCTGTGCCTAGGGTACCTGCGCCTGTGCCTAGGGTACCTGTGCCTGTGCCTAGGGTACCTGCGCCTGTGCCTAGGGTACCTGCGCCTCTGCCCAGGTTACCTGCGCCTGTGCCTATGGTACCTGCGCCTGTCCCTAGGGTACCTGCACCTGTGCCTAGGGTACCTGCGCCTGTGTCTAGGGTACCTGCGACTATGCCTAGGGTACCTGCAACTGTGCCTAGGGTACCTGCGCTTTTGCCGTTGCCCCCCGCAAGGCTGTGGCACGCCCTCTTCCATCTGATCTTTTGCCATTGTCCACCGCAAGGCTGTGGCACTTAAGTTTCTCGTTGCCTCATGATATCTCCGTCACTCCGTCGCTTCGCTCCGTCGCGCCCACACCGCCTTGTTGAAGCGCCTTCAGCCCCACAGCGCCCGTGCGTATTGGGACTACGCCCACTTGGTCGTAAGGCCTGCACTTGGGCACCATGACTATGAGTCAGTGTCCATATGTGTTGAGGTCCTTATCCCTCACATCATTTGGCCTTCATTCCTTTAGCTCTTGTGATGTCAGCACCTCGTCAGCACCTCGCAATTTTGTCGATGCTTCTGTCTCAACCTCATCTTCACTCTTGGAGCCTTCACATGTCATTGCATTTTCCTGTCATGGTATCAGAGCGCAAGAAAAGAACCTGCATCAGCATCCGCTCGCCTTCGCACCTCTGACGCTCAAACCGCCGAGTCGCGCCGCGCCATCCCTCGAAGCTAGCCAAGTCGCCGTCACTCACTCTACTACAACGTGGATGATGCTGTGTATGGGCACAGCACATGACGACATTGTAGTAGAAGCATCGCCTCTTCTCGCCGCCTGACATGCCCTACCGAACCGTCAACAGCTATGTATGCAGCAACACCAACAGCATCAAGCCACTCGCAGTCGGCTTCACTCATCAGCGATCCTGCACGATCCCTTAGCAACGTGACAAGCACCAGCACTAAGACTGTGTATGGGCACACTCTAGTGTGGATGTAACTCACGACCTGCAGCAGAAGCAACAGTATCTCAGCAGCAGTCGTTGCTCTCCAAACAGCAGAAGCAGTCATCATTCGCTGCACCGCATCCCCTTCCCATTTGTACGACAGCAGTCCGCCACAACTCCTCTGCCATCCTTCCTCTCCAAAATGTCCTCATGCCTTCATCACCATGCTGACGTTTGAGTGTACCTCCATCACGGCAGCCGCACCCTCGAATCTCCCCTTCTCACAGCTGCAGCACACATCTTCCTCTACGACCTGCATTGACAATGACCACTTTGACCCCGAAGGATGGTACTCCGCCACAGTCACAACCACCTCCTCTCGCACTCCTGACAGTGCTGAAGTCATGGGATCACTGCTCTACTCCAACACTCCACTCTTCTCCAAAGAAGAACTCAACAAATTCATGTTACTGAACTACGAAAAGACCATCTATGAGACCATAGCAGCTCAGCCAGTTTCAGCACCTGCAACTTCCACCCCGACACCTTCATCCGCCCAAACCATTACCCTCACTCCAGTAGCAGCCTCCAGTTCCCCTAGCAGTTCAACTCTGGAAGAACCATCAATCATTTCACCTGTCCAACGCTATGTGCCGCCTCACGGTCGTCCTTTTGTCACCTCCTCCACCAACTCAACATCTTCCTCACTCTCCTCACCTACAGATGTGACCCTTCCTGCTGACAAATTCTGACGTCCCTAAAACAGCCACCTACATGGCCATCAGCTCCAACACCCTTGCTGATCGTAAAGAGAACGGCCTCCTACATCCCTCCGCATCGCCGTTAGCCAGAACCAGAGCTGAAAGCGCATGAGCAGTTTCACCATGACGTAGAAGAAGCAGAAGACTCCTCCTCGCCGGCGGTTGCCCCCGATACCACCACCGTGGTTCCGGAACCTGCAGCACTCTCTCTTCCCACTGTTGTCCTTTCCATCTGCAACACCATCCTCCATGGACGAGTCTTCATCAGGCTGATCTCCCAAGCAACAACGCAGCTCCACACTACACCATAGTGCATTGGCACTCATCATCTCCTCCTACCCCCATCACTGCGCATGACAGTCGGGCAAGGCATTAGGACTTCAGCTCCTACCTGCCCGTGGCCACCATCTTGCCTTGATAAGGACCAGGCCACGCCAACAGACGCACGGACACCTGCCCCTCCTCCACACCTCCTCTACTCTCTCACAACCCTGCTACTTCCACTTCCTCCACGACCACTTTGGTCAATCTGCTTCTCTACTCCAACTTAGCCCCGACCACCTGACCTCTACATCTTACAGCAGCCCTGCAGCGCCAACTATATCAGTCGCTTCCTCTTGCTGACTTCAAGTCGTGTGCCCTTGAAAGGGGCTGTCAGAAAACAACACAAGGTGCACATGACATTACTTCTGAACACATGGGACATCCTCATCTACCCCTGTGCAAGAATCAGGGACACTTCTGGAAAAATCCCAATTTCTGGATATTCCGGAAGTCCGAAGGCTCACCTCCTGCCGACCACAAATCAACCAGAGGACGGCGTATCCGCAGGACCAAGGACTGTCCAGCTGTCGCCCGATAATGGCCCATGACAACGGCGTGTGAACGTCCTCGGCACTGACCAGCCACGAACTATAACGCGGCACGGTCCTTGCAAAGCGACAAGCAGAGCCTTCCAGCGCCCATGACGGCAGCACCAAGAACGCCTTCCCACCGCAACACGGCAACCTGTGCACTCGAAGCCAAGTCTCGTGCACATCTACGAAGTAACTCTGGACAGCACCGGAGCAACCACAATGGAACAGTGGATGCGACGCCATGCATCATACCGTCCACCATAACTGGACGCGTCCCGCCCTAGGTAGACCTAGGATAGAACTTAGATGTTAGACTCTCCTCATTCTGTTTGCCTCAGTTATGTTTTTTCTTCATCAACGCTTTCATCAGTTCTTCACTTCTATCAATCTTGCCATCTTACCATCGCCTGCCGTCTTGGTTTTTTTGTTGCCCGCCGCAAGGCTGTGGCACGTCCTCTTCCATTTTATCTTTTGCCATTGCCCACCGCAAGGTTGCGGCACTCAAGCTTCAAGTTGCCTCATGATATCTCCGTCGCTCCGTCGCTTCGCTCCGTCGCGCCCGCACCGCCTTGCCGAGGCACCTTCAGCCCCGCAGCGCCCGTGCCTATTGGCACTGCGCCCACTTGATCGTAAGGCCTGCACCTGGATACCATGACTATGAGTCAGTGTCCCTAGGTGTTGAGGTCCTTATCCCTCACAGCATTTGGCCTTAAGTCCTTGAGCTCTCGTGTCGTCAGCACCTCGTCAGCACCTCGCAGTTTTGCCGATGCTTCCGCCTCAACCTCATCTTCACTCCTGGAGCCTTCACATGTCATTGCATTTTCCCGTCACCTGCGCCTGTCCCTAGGGTACCTGCGCCTGTGCCTAGGGTACCTGCGCCTCTGCCTAGGGTACCTGCGCCTATGCCTAGGGTACCTGCGCCTGTGCCAAGGGTACCTTCGCCTGTGCCTAGGGTACCTGAGCCTGGGCCTAGGGTACCTGCCCCTTCTTCCAGGGTATGTGCGCCTGTGCCTAGGGTACCTGCGCCTGTGCCTAGGGTACCTGCGCCTGTGCCTAGGGTACCTGCGCCTGTGCCTAGGGTACCTGCGCCTATGCTTAAGGTACCTCCGCCTGTGCCTAGGGTACCTGCGCCTGTGTCTAGGGTACCTGCGCCCGCGCTTAGGGTACCTACGCCTGTGCCCAGGGTACCTACGCCTATGCCTAGGGTACCTGCGCCTGTGCCTAGAGTACGTGCACCTCTACCTAGGGTACCTGCGCGTGTGCCTAGGGTACCTACGCCTGTGCCTAGGGTACCTGTGCCTGTGCCTAGGGTACCTGCCCTTGTGCCTAGGATACCTGCGCCTGTGTCTAGGGTACCTTTGCCTGTGCTAAGGGTAGATACGCCTGTGCCTAGGGTACCTGCGCTTTTGCCTAGGGTACCTGCGCCTGTGCTTAAGGTACCTGCGCCAGTGCCTAGGGTACCTACGCCTGTGCCTAGGGTATCTGTGCTTGTGCCTAGGGTACTTGCGCCTATGCCTAGGGTACCCGCGCTTGTGCTTAGGGTACCTGCGCCTATGCCTAGGGTACCTTCGCCTGTGCTTAGGGTACCTGCGCCTGTACCTAGGATACCTGCGCTTGTGCCTAGGGTACCTGCACCTGTGCCTAGGGTACCTTCGCCTGTGCTTAGGGTACCTGCGCCTGTACCTAGGATACCTGCGCTTGTGCCTAGGGTACCTGCACCTGTGCCTAGGGTACCTGCGCCTGTGCCTAGGATATATGTGCATGTGCCTAGGGTACGTGTGCCTGTGCCTAGGGAACCTACGCCTGTGCCTATGGTACCTGCGCCTGTGCCTGGGGTACCTGCGCCTATCCCTAGGGCACCTGCGCTTGTGCCTGGGGTACCTGCGCCTGTGCCTAGGGTACTTGCGCCTGTGCCTACGGTACCTGCGCCTATGCCTAGAGTACCTGCGCCTGTGCCTAGGGTACCTATGCCTGTGCCTAGGGTACCTGCGCTTGTACTTAGGGTGCATGCGCCTGTGCCTAGGGTACCTGCGCCTGTGCCTAAGGTACCTGCGCCTTTGCCTAGGGTACCTGCGCTTGTGCCTAGGGTACCTGCGCCTGCGCCTAGGGTACCTGCGACTGTCCCTAGGTTACCTGCGCCTGTGCCTAGGGTACCTGCGCATGTTCCTAGGGTACCTGCACCTTTGCTTAGGGTACCCGCGACTGTGCTTAGGGTACTTGCACATGTGCCTGTTGTACCTGCGCCTGTGCCTAGGGTACCTGCATGTGCCTAGGGTACCTGCGCCTGTGCCCAGGTTACCTGCGCCTGTGCCTTGGGTACCTGTGCCTGTGCCTAGGGTACCTGCGCATGTGCCTAGGTTACCTGCGCCTGTGTCTAGGGCACCTGGGCCTGTGCTATGGGTACCTGCGCCTGTGCCTAAGGTACCTGCGCCTGTGCTTAGGGTACCTGCGCCTGTGCCTATGGTACCTGCGCTTGTGCTTAGGGTACGTGCGCCTGTGGCTAGGGTACCTACGCCTGTGCCTAGAGTATGTTTGCCTGTGCCTGGGGTACCTGCACCTGTGCCTAGGGTTTTAGAGCCTGTGCCTGTGGTACCTATGCCTGTGCTTAGGGTACCTGCGCTTGTGCCTAGGGTACCTGTGCCTGTGCCTAGGGTACCTGCGCCTGTGCTTAGGGTACCTGCGCCTGTGCCTAGGGTACCTGCGCCTGTGCCTAGGGTACCTGCGCTTGTGCTTAGGGTAAATGCGCCTGTGCTTAGGGTACCTGCGCCTGTGCCTAGGGAACCTGCGCCTGTGCTTAGGGTACCCGCGCCTGTGCCTAGGGTACCTGCGCCTGTGCCTAGGGTTCGTGCGCCTGTGCCTAGGGTATCTGCGCCTGTGCCTAGGGTACGTGCGCCTGTGCTTAGGGTACCTGCGCCTGTGCCTAGGGAACCTGCGCCTGTGCTTAGGGTACCCGCGCCTGTGCCTAGGGTACCTGCGCCTGTGCCTAGGGTTCGTGCGCCTGTGCCTAGGGTATCTGCGCCTGTGCCTAGGGTACGTGCGCCTGTGCTTAGGGTACCTGCGCCTGTGCCTAGGGAACCTGCGCCTGTGCTTAGGGTACCCGCGCCTGTGCCTAGGGTACCTGCGCCTGTGCCTAGGGTTCGTGCGCCTGTGCCTAGGGTATCTGCGCCTGTGCCTAGGGTACGTGCGCCTGTGCTTAGGGTACCTGCGCCTGTGCCTAGGGAACCTGCGCCTGTGCTTAGGGTACCCGCGCCTGTGCCTAGGGTACCTGCGCCTGTGCCTAGGGTTCGTGCGCCTGTGCCTAGGGTATCTGCGCCTGTGCCTAGGGTACGTGCGCCTGTGCTTAGGGTACCTGCGCCTGTGCCTAGGGAACCTGCGCCTGTGCTTAGGGTACCCGCGCCTGTGCCTAGGGTACCTGCGCCTGTGCCTAGGGTTCGTGCGCCTGTGCCTAGGGTATCTGCGCCTGTGCCTAGGGTACGTGCGCCTGTGCTTAGGGTACCTGCGCCTGTGCCTAGGGAACCTGCGCCTGTGCTTAGGGTACCCGCGCCTGTGCCTAGGGTACCTGCGCCTGTGCCTAGGGTTCGTGCGCCTGTGCCTAGGGTATCTGCGCCTGTGCCTAGGGTACGTGCGCCTGTGCTTAGGGTACCTGCGCCTGTGCCTAGGGAACCTGCGCCTGTGCTTAGGGTACCCGCGCCTGTGCCTAGGGTACCTGCGCCTGTGCCTAGGGTTCGTGCGCCTGTGCCTAGGGTATCTGCGCCTGTGCCTAGGGTACGTGCGCCTGTGCTTAGGGTACCTGCGCCTGTGCCTAGGGAACCTGCGCCTGTGCTTAGGGTACCCGCGCCTGTGCCTAGGGTACCTGCGCCTGTGCCTAGGGTTCGTGCGCCTGTGCCTAGGGTATCTGCGCCTGTGCCTAGGCTACGTACGCCTGTGTTTAGGGTACCTGCGCCTGTGCCTAGGGAACCTGCGCCTGTGCTTAGGGTACCCGCGCTTGTGCCTAGGGTACCTGCGCCTGTGCCTAGGGTATCTATGCCTGTGCCTAGGGTGCCTGCGCCTGTGCCTATGGTACCTGTGCCTGTGCTTAGGGTACCTCCGTCTGTTCCTAGGGTACCTGCGCCTATGCCTAGGGTACCTGCGCCTATGCCTAGGGTATTTGTGCCTGTGCCTAGGGTACCTGCGCTTGTGCCTAGGGTACCTGCGCCTGTGCTTAGGGTACCTGCACCTGTGCCTAGGGCACATGCGCCTGTGCCTAGGGTACCTGCGCCTGTGCCTAGGGTACCTGTGCCTGTGCCTAGGGCACCTGCGCCTGTGCCTAGGGTACTTGCGCCTGTGCTTAGGGTACTTGCGCCTATCCCTAGGATACCTGCGCCTATGCCTACGGGGCCTGAATCTGCTCCCGTCGTGCCTGTGGATTTCCCTGAAAAGACGGTGCCTACACCTGTAGTGCCTGCGGCTGAGCCTGTTGTGCCCGCCCCTGTTCCGAGTGCAGTGTCTACGCCTGCACCTACACCTTTGTGTTTGTGGCGCATGCGGCTGTAGTGCCTGCGGGGCCTGCACCTGTGGTGCCTATACCTGTGTTGCTTACACATGTGCATGCAGAGCGTGCAGTGTGTGGGCCTGCACCTGTAGTGCCTTCTACGTTTGTGCCTATGGTGCTTATGACTACGCCTGGAATGTGTGTGCCTGTGCATGCGCCTGTGGTATATGTGTCTGTGTCTGCGGTGCCTTCGTCTGTGCCTGTGCCTGCGTCTGCGTCTCCACTTGCAGTGCATATTTGTGCGCATATAGTGCCTGAGCCTGGGCCTGCGTTGCTTGTGCCTACGCCTGTTGTGCCTACACCTGCGCCTAGAGTGCTTGCGCCTTCGCCTGTGTTACCTGTGCTTGTACGTGCACTTGCACCTGCACCTACGCCTGGGTCAGTGATGCCTGCATTTGCGTCTGCGGTGCCTGCGGCTGCGGTGCCTCTGCCTGTGGCTGCTGTTGCGCCTGCGCCTGTGGCCCCTGCGCCTTTGGTGTCTGCACCTGCGCCTGCGGTGCTTGCGCCTCCGGCTGTACCTGAGGTACCTGACCTGCATCTACGGTGCCTGCACCTACGCCTGCAGTACCTGAGCTTGCCACTCCAGTGGGTGTGGTTGCCCCTGCTGTATCTGTGATGCAAACGTGGATGGGCATGCCCTTTTGTGGCTCACACCCACACCCACACCCACACCCACATCCACACCCACATCCACACCCACACCCACATCCACATCCACATTCATACCTACACACACACACACCCACACACACACACCCATACCCACACCCACACCCACACCCACACCCACACACACACCCACACCCACACGCACACCCACACCCGCACCCATACCCACACCCACACCCACACCCACACCCATACCCACACCCACATCCACAAACACACTCACACGCACACCCACATCTGCACCCACACCCACACACACACCCATACCCACACCCACACACACACCCACACCCACACGCACACCCACACCCGCACCCATACCCACACCCACACCCACACCCACACCCATACCCACACCCACATCCACAAACACACTCACACGCACACCCACATCTGCACCCACACCCACACACACACCCATACCCACACCCACACACACACCCACACCCACACGCACACCCACACCCGCACCCATACCCACACCCACACCCACACCCACACCCATACCCACACCCACATCCACAAACACACTCACACGCACACCCACATCTGCACCCACACCCACACACACACCCATACCCACACCCACACACACACCCACACCCACACGCACACCCACACCCGCACCCATACCCACACCCACACCCACACCCACACCAACACCCATATCCACACCCACACCCACACCCACACCCACACCCGCACCCACACCCACACCCACACCCACATCCACATCCACACACACATCCACACCCACACTCACACCCACAAACACACCCACACCCACACCCACACCCACAAACACACCCACACCCACACGCACACCCACATCGGCACCCACACCCACACCCACACCCACATCATTGCTGCACAAATTACAGAGACAAGTGCAAGCTCTCCATCATAGACATCTTCCCCGTGTGTGGTGCCTGCTGCGGCCACACTACCTGACGACAGCACTGGAAGTGCGACACACGTGGCTGCTACAAATTTCTGTGGATCCAGAGGTGCAAGGATGACAGCAAGTATAGTGCTCAGGAATCCACAGGAGGAGGATGAAGGCACCGTGATCTACATATCATTCTGGCACACTTGAGCGCGAGCCTGTCTCAGGGCTACCACATGACACCACGTGTCATACCATGCACGTGCACGTCTCGTCGATTGGCCAAAGGTCATTCGCCATCGCAGCATGCTTCAGCTTCAGTACGCCCTGCACTGCACCACACCACACCACACCACACTAGTGTGTTTGACACATCAACAGTGTTGCCGAAAAGGTGGAGGGAGCAGGGGGGTTCAGTCAGCCTATGAAACTTCAATGGTTGTCCATAGCACGTGCAGAGAAGAGGTTGGACTGGGGGCGGGGGAGGGGGGGGGGGCAAGGGGGGGGAGGGATTCACCGACGTGCAGTCAAGAATGCACTGAATCCATGCACCCTAGGTGACGCGCAGCCGCACAAGCCTGGTTCTCTTGAATGAGTTCAGGAGGACCAGGCTTGTGCGGCTGATGGGGGAAGAAACGACACAGACCAAACCACCTCACGAGTCAACCAGAGACCATACAGAATGTGCAAATTCAAATTCGGAGTATTTGTTACGTGCATGCTAGGTATTTTCGTGCATACGTGATTGCATGAAGGGAAACAAACTGCACTTCACCTTGCCCATCATTCCCCACATCTTCGGTGAGCTGACCCTTTCCTAACCCCCTGACCACTGGGACTCCCCAATGGTAGATACACCCACTCCACCTTCGACCCTCTTTTAACATCACTGACACCCAGTCGCAAATCAACACCCGGTCGCAAATGAACACCCGGTCGCAAATAAACTCCCCGTCACAAATCAACTCCTGGTCGCATATTAACTCTCGGTCACAAATCAACTCGCGGCCGCAGATAAACTCTCCATTGCACATGAGCTCCCATTCCCAAATCCACACCCAGTTACAAATCAACACCCCGTCGCAAATCAACTTTCCGTTGCAAATCAACAGCCCATCACAATCAACTCTCTGGTTGCAAATCAACTCCCTGTCACGAACCAATTCCCTGTCACAAATCAACTGCCTATCGCAAATCAGCTGCCTGTCGCAAATCGACTACCTGTCGCAAATCAATTCCCTGTCATAAATCAACAACCTATCGTAAATCAACTCCCTATCGCAAATCAACTCCCTGTTGCAAATCAACTCCTTGTCGCAAATCAACTCCCTGCTGCAAATCAACTGCCTGTTGCAAATCAGCTCCCTGTCGCAAATCAACTCCCTGTCGCAAATCAACTCCTTATCCCAAATCAACTCCCTGTCGCAAATCAACTGCCTGTTGCAAAATCAACTCCCAGTCGCAACTCAACTGCCTGTCGCAAATCAACTACCTGTCGCAAATCACTTCCCTATCGCAAATCAACTTCCAGTCGCAAAACAACTGCCAGTCGCAAATCAACTCCCTGTCGCAAATCAACTCCCTGTCGCAAATCAACTGCCTGTCGCAAATCAACTTCCTGTCGCAAAATCAATTGCCTGTCTCAAATCAACTGCATGTCGCAATTCAATTGCCTCTCACAAATCAACTCCCCGTCGCAAATCAACTCCCTGTCCCAATCAACTGCCTGTCGCAAAAGCAACTCCCTGTCGCAAATCAACTCCCAGTCGCAAATCAACTCCTTATCCCAAATCAACTTTCTGTTGTAAATCAATTGCCTCTCACAAATCAACTCCCTGTCGCGACTCAACTGCCTGTCACAAATTGACTGCCTGTTGCAAATCACTTCCCTGTCGCAAATAAACTTCCATTTGCAAATCAATTGCATCTTGTAAATCAACTCCCTGTCACAAATCAACTGCCTGTCGCAAATCAACTCCCTGTCGCAAATCAACTCCTTATCACAAATCAACTGCCTGTTGAAAATAAACTCCATGTCCCAAATCAACTCCTTGTCGCAAATCAACTGCTTGTCGCAAATCAACTCCCTGTCGCAAATCAACTCCATGCCGCAAATCAACTGCGAGTCGCAAATAAACTCTTTGTCGCAAATATACTGCCTCTCGCAAATCAACTATCTGTCGCAAATCAATTACCTATGGCAAATCAACTACTTGTCACAAATCAACTCCCCTGTCCCAAATCAAGTGCCTATCGCAAATCAACTCCTTATCGCAAATCAACTCCCTGTTGCAAATGAACTCCATTTCGCAAATCAACTCCCTGTTGCATATCAACTCCCTGTTGCATATCAACTCCCTATCGCATATCATCTGCCTTTTGCAAATCAACTGCCTATCGCAAAATCAACTATCTGTCGCAAATCTACTGCTTGTCCCAAAAAAACAGCCTATCACAAATCAACTGCCTGTCGCAAATGAACTGCCTGCCGCAAATCAACTCCCTGTCGCAACTCCTTGTCGCAAATCAACTCCCTATCCCAAATCAACTCCCTGTTGCAAATCAACTGCCTGTCGCAAATCAACTGCCTATCAAAAATAAACTCCCTGTCGTAAATCAACTGCTTGTCGAAAATCAACTCCACATGCAAATGAAGTCCCTGCCACAAATCAAATCCTCATCACAAATCAATTACCTATCGCAAATCAACTCCCTGTCGCAAATCAACTACCTGTCGCAATTCAACAGCCTGTCGCAAATCAACTCCCGGTGGAAAATCAACTGCCTGTCGCAAATCAACTCCCTGTCGTAAATGAACTCCCTGTCGCAAATCAACTCCCTGTCAAAAATCAACTCCCTGTCGCAAATCAGCTGCCTGTCACAAAATAACTCTTGTCGCAAATCAACTCTTGTCGCAAATCAACTACCTGTCGCAAATCAACTCCCTGTCGCAAATCAACTCCTTGTCGTAAATCAACTGCCTTTTGTAGATCAACTGCCTGTCGCAAAGCAACAACCTGTCACAAATCAACTGCTTGTCGCAAATTAACTACCTGTCGCAAATCAACTCCCTGTCGCAAATCAACTCCCTGTCGCAAATCAACTCCCTGTCGCAAATCAACTCCTTGTCGCAAATCAACTCCCTGCCGCATATTAACTTCCTTACGCAAAACAACTGCCTGTCGCAAATCAACTGCATGTAACAAACAAACTCCCTGTCGCAAATGAACTCCCTCTCCCAAATCAAAACCCTGTTGCAAATCAACTGCCTGTCGCAAATCAACTGCCTGTCGCAAATCAACTCCCTGTCTCAAATGAACTCCATGTCCCAATCAAATCCCTATTGCAAATCAACTGCCTGTTGCAAATCAACTACCTGTCCCAAATCAACTCCCTCTCGCAAATCAACTGCCTGTTTGCAAATCAACTGCCTCTCGCAAATCAACTCCCTCTCGCAAATCAACTCCCTGTAGCAAATCAACTCCCTGTAGCAAATCAACTTCTTGCCGCAAATCAACTCCCTGTCCCAAATCAACTACCTGTCGCAATTCAACTGCCAGTCGCAAATCAACTACCTGTTGCAAATCAACTCCTTGTCCCAAATCAACTCCCTGTCGCAAATCAACTCCATGTTGCAAATCAACCCCCTGTTGTACATCAACTCCTCGTCGCAAATCAACTCCCTCTCGCAAATCAACTGCTTGCCGTAAATCAAATGCCTGTCGCAAATCAACTCCCTCTCGCAAATCAACTCCTTGTCGCAAATCAACTGCCTGTCGTAAATAACCTGCCTGTCGCAAATCAGCTCCGTATCGCAAATCAACTCCCTGTCGCAAATCAACTCTTGTCGGAAATGAACTCCCTTTTTCAAATCAACTCCCTGTCATAAATCAACTGCCTATTGCTTGCAAATCAACTGCCTGTTGCCTGCAAATCAACTACATGTCGCAAATCAATTCCCTGTCGCAAATCAACTGCCGGTCGCAAATCAACTCCCTGTCGCAAATCAACTCCCTGTCGCAAATCAACTGCGTATCGCAAATCAACTGCGTGTTGCAAATCAACTCCCTTTCGCAAATCAACTCCATGCCGCAAATCAACTGCGTGTCGCAAATCAACTCTGTGTCACAAATATACTACCTGTCGCAACTCAACTACCTATCGCAAATCAACTACCTATCGCAAATCAACTACTTGTCCCAAATCAACTCCCCTATCAAAAAATCAACTCCCTGTCACAAATCAACTCCATGCCACAAATGAACTGCGTGTCGCAAATCAACTCTCTGTCACAAATCAACTCCATGTCGCAAATCAACTCCCTGTCTCATATCAACTCCCTATTGCAAATCATCTGCTTGTCGCAAATCAACCATCTGTCGCACATCTACTACTTGTCCCAAATCAACATCATGTCACAAATCAACTGCCTGTCGCAAATCAACTGCCTATCCCAAATTAACTCGCTGTTGCAACTCCCAGTCGCAAATCAACTCCCTGTCCCAAATCAACTCCCTGTTGCAAATCAACTACCTGTCGCAAATCAACTGCCTATCGTAAATCAGCTCTCTGTAGTAAATCAACCGCTTGTCGCAAATGAACTCCACATGCAAATCAAGTCCCTACCACAAATCAAATCCTTGTCACAAATCAATTACTTGTCGCAAATCAACTACCTGTCCCAAATTAACTACCTGTCGCACTTCAACAGCCCGTCGCAAATCAACTAATGGTCGCAAATCAACTACCTGTCGCAAATCAACTTTCTGTCGAAAATCAACTCCCTGTCGCAAATCAGCTGCCTGTCGCAAATCAACTCTTGTTGCAAATCAACTACATGTTGGAAATCAACTCCCTGTCGCAAATCAACTCCCTGTCGCAAATCAACTACCTGTTACAAATCAATTACCTGTCACAAATCAACTTCCTATTACAAATCAACTGCCTGTCGTAAATTAACTACCTGTCGCAAATCAACTCCCTGTCGCAAATCAACTCCCTGACGCAAATCAACTCCCTGTCGCAAATCAACTCCTTGTCGCAAATCAACTCCCTGTCGCATATTAACTCCCTGTTGCAAATCAACTGCCTGTCGCAAATCAACTGCCTGTCGCAAATCAACTCCCTGTCGCAAATCTAGTGCCTGACGCAATTCAACTGCCGGTCGCAAACCAACTCCCTGTCGCAAACAAACTCCATGTCCCAAATCAAATCCCTGTTGCAAATCAACTGCCTGTCGCAAATCAACTGCCTGTCGCAAATCAACTCCCTTTCGCAAATGAACTCCCTGTCCCAAATCAAATCCCTGTTGCAAATCAACTGCCTGTCGCAAATCAACTGCCTGTCGCAAATCAACTGCCTGTCGCAAATCAACTGCCTGTCGCAAATCAACTGCCTGTCGCAAATCAACTGCCTGTCGCAAATCAACTGCCTGTCGCAAATCAACTGCCTGTCGCAAATCAACTGCCTGTCGCAAATCAACTGCCTGTCGCAAATCAACTGCCTGTCGCAAATCAACTGCCTGTCGCAAATCAACTGCCTGTCGCAAATCAACTGCCTGTCGCAAATCAACTGCCTGTCGCAAATCAACTGCCTGTCGCAAATCAACTGCCTGTCGCAAATCAACTGCCTGTCGCAAATCAACTGCCTGTCGCAAATCAACTGCCTGTCGCAAATCAACTGCCTGTCGCAAATCAACTGCCTGTCGCAAATCAACTGCCTGTCGCAAATCAACTCCCTGTCGCAAATCAACTCCATGCCACAAATCATCTGCGTGTTGCAAATCAACTCTCTGTCACAAATCAACTCCACGTCGCAAATCAACTCCCTGTCTCATATCAACTCCCTATCACAAATCATCTGCTTGTCGCAAATCAATTATCTGTCGCAAAATCTACTGCTTGTCCCAAATCAACTGCCTGTCGCAAATCAATTGCCTGTTGCAAATCAACTCCTAGTTGCAAATCAACTACCTGTCGTGCATCACTTGGTTGTCGCAAATCAACTCCCTCTCAAAAATCAACTCCCTGTCCCAAAATAACTCCCTGTTGCAAATCAACTACCTATCGCAAATCAACTTGTTTATCACAAATCAACTCCCTGTCGTAAAACAACTGCCTGTCGCAAATCAACTCCATATGCAAATCAAGTGCTTGTCGCAAATAAACTGCCTGTCGCAAATCAACTACCTGTCGCAAATCAACTGCCTGTTGCAAATCAACTGCCTCTCGCAAATCAACTCCCTGTCGCAAATCAACTCCCTGTCGCAAATCAACTCCCTGTCGCAAATCAACTCCCTGTCGCAAATCAACTGCCTGTCGCAAATCAACTCGCTATCGCAAATCAAGTCCATGCCGCAAATCAACTGCGTGTCGCAAATCAACTCTCTGTCGCAAATCAACTGCCTATCGTAAATCACTTCCCTGTCGCAAATCAACTCCCTGTCGCAAATCAACTGCCTGTCGAAATCAACTCCTTGTTGCAAATCAATTACCTGTCGCCAATCAACTCTCTGTCGCAAATCAACTGCCTGTCGCAAATCACTTCCCTGTCGTAAATCAACTCCCTCTCCAAAGTCAACTACCTGTCGTAAATCAACTCCTTCATCAACTGCCTGTCGCAAATCAACTCCCTGTCGCAAATCAACTGCTTTTCGCAAACCAACTCCCTGTCGTAAATCAACTCCCTATCGCAAATCAACTGCCCATCGCAAATCAACTCCCTGTCGCAAATCAACTTCATGCCGCAAATCAATTGTGTGTCACAAATCAACTCTCTATCGCAAATCAACTCCATGTCGCAAATCAACACCCTGGCGCATATCAACTCCCTATCGCAAATCATCTGCCTTTCACAAATCAACTATTTGTCGCAAATCTACCGCTTGTCCCAAATCAACTTCCTATCACAAATCAATTGCCTGTCGCAAATCAACTCCTAGTTGCAAATCAAATCCCTGTCGCAAATCAACTCCCTGTCGCAAATCATCTCCTTATCCCGAATCAAATTTCTGTCGCAAATCAACTGCCTGTCACAAATCAACTTCCTGTTGCAAATCAACTCCCTGTCCCAAATCAACTCCATGT
>SZWC01005052.1:0-24018 GCA_023375785.1 Penium margaritaceum | reverse complement strand
ACCAAGGGCAGAGCTTGTCCTGGTTGGGACTCAAGGGTCGTGCCTCCAAGGGCAGAGCTTTTCCTTGGTCCCTGTGTGCTGAGTGCAGACCAAGCCGTTGAAGTTGATGAAGCTGATGGAGCCGATGGAGCTGATGGAGCCGGCGTGCGCACCTGGAGAGAGCGTACCAGAGTTGAGCGAAGCGTGCCTTACAACTGGTCAGTTTGGGCCCATAACCCTTTGTCAACCGGCCTGAGGCGAACGGACTAGAAAACATGGCCGACACAATAGCACCTACCGTCCGCTCCTATCATTTCAGCTAGGAGAAGATATCACCCTCAGGATCACGGTTCCACACTGAGCAGTTCCTTGGCAATCACTTGCTAGCAACTGTGTCCACTTAACACTTGGTCACTCTCGTGCGAGGTGCTAGTCAAAGACTAACTCCTGGGGCTTAGACCAACCAGTGTCTTCTTTATACTGTTCCTTAGTTGGACAACTCTGTGAGGAGCATCTAAGGCCAGATTGTGTAATTAGAATGAGGAATGAGCCTGGTACATATAGTCCTAGGCCTGGCTTCTAAGGTGTGTGGGTAGTGGTACTTTTGGGGTGGTCACTCCACACCACCTCACCAGTCCGCCAATCGGCGCATCCACTGACTGCCAAGTGGCGTACTCTCCTCATGCATGGAGAAATGTCTAAGAAACTTCCCTTGTGCTAGAAGGTCAAAAACCTCCTGCGCACATCAAGGCTCGATCGCAGGACCTGTTGTCCCTAAGTCCAACATGCTATCCATTGCGCTACACTTCTGGTGTCTCGCTTGGACTTGCACCACGAACAAGGTTTGGGGGACTTACTCCAAGGGAGCAGTGCATGCCCAACCTGTCCGTCAAGCCATAGCAGTGGCCATGGGACATAGAATCACAAAATCAACTGCCTGTTGCAAACTAACTCCATGTCCCAAATCAACTTCTTGTCACAAATCAACAGCTTGTCGCAAATCAACTCCCTATCGCAAATCAACTCCATGCCACAAATCAACTACGTGTCGCAAATCAACTCTTTGTCGCAAATATACTTCCCGTCGCAAATCAACTACCTGTCGCAAATAAACTACCTATCGCAAATCAACTACTTGTCGCAAATCATTTCCCCTGTCCCAAATCAACTGCCTGTCGAAAATCAACTCCTTATCGCAAATCAACTCCCTGTTGCAAATGAACTCCCTATCGCAAATCAACTCCCTGTCGCATATCAACTCCCTATCGCAAATCATCTACCATTCGTAAATCAACTTCCGATCGCAAATCAAGTATCTGTTGCAAATCTAGTGCTTGTCCCAAATCAACAGCCTGTCACAAATCAACTTCCTGTGGCAAATCAACTGCCTGTCGCAAATCAACTCCCTATCGCAACTCCCTATCACAAATCAACTCCCTATCCCAAATCAACTCCCTGTTGCAAATCAACTGCCTGTCACAAATCAACTGCCTATCGCAAATCAGCTCCCTGTCCTAAATCAACTGCTTGTCGTAAATCAACTCCACATGCAAATCAAGTCCCTGCCACAAATCAAATCCTTGTCACAAATCAATTACCTGTCGTAAATCAACTCCCTTTCCCAAATCAACTACCTGTCGCAATTCAACAGCCTGTCGCAAATCCACTTCTGGTCGCAAATCAATTGCCTACCGTAAATTAACACCCTGTCGTAAATGAACTCCCTATCGCAAATGAACTCCCTGTCGAAAATCAACTCTCTGTCGCAAATCAACTCCCTGTCGCAAATCAACTGCCTGCTGCAAATCAACTGCCTGTCGCAAATCAACTTCCTGTCGCAAATCAGTTGCCTGTCGCAATTTAACTACCCTGTCGCAAATCAACTCCCTGTCGCAAATCAACTCCCTGTGGCAAATCAACTCCCTGTCACAAATCAACTCCTTGTCACAAATCAACTCCCTCTCGCATATTAACTCCCTGTCGCAACTCAACTACCTGTCGCAAATCAACTGCCTGTCACAAACCAACTCCCTGTCGCAAATGAACTCCCTGTCTCAAATCAAATCCCTGTTGCAAATCAACTGCCTGTTGCAAATCAACTGCCTGTCGCAAATCACCTCCATGTTGCAAATGAACTCCCTGTCCCAAATCAAATCCCTGTTGCAAATCAACTGCCTGTCGCAAATCAACTGCCTGTCGCAAATCAACTCCCTGTCGCAAATCAACTCCCTGTCACAAATCAACTCCCTGTCGCAAATCAACTCCCTCTCGCAAAGCAACTGTCTGTCACAAATCAACTCCCTGTCGCAAATCAACTCCATGCCGGAAATCAACTACGTGTCACAAATCAACTCTCTGTCGCAAATCAACCGCCTGTCGCAAATCACTTCCCTGTCACAAATTATATGTCTGTCGTAAATCAACTCTTTGGTGCAAATCAACTGCCTTTTGCAAACCAACTCCCTGTCGCAAAATCAACTCCCTCTCACAAATCAACAGCCTGTTGCAAATGAACTCCCTGTCCCAAATCAACTCACTGTCACAAATCAACTGCCTGTCGCAAATCAACTCCCTATCGCAAATCAACTCCATGCCGCAAATCAACTGCGTGTCGCAAATCAACTCTCTGTTACAAATCAGCTCCATGTCGCAAATCAACTCCTTGACGCATATCAACTCCCTATAGCAAATCATCTGCCTATCGCAAAATCAACTATCTGTCGCAAATCTACTGCTTGTCCCAAATCAACTGCCTGTCGCAAATCAATTGCCTGTCGCAAATCAATTCCTAGTTGCAAATCATCTCCCTGTCGCGCATCAAATTCTTGTCGTAAATCAACTCCCTCTCGCAAATCAACTCCCTGTCCCAAAACAACTCCCTGTTGTAAATCAACTGCCTGTCGCAAATCAACTTGCCTATCACAAATTGACTCACTGTCGTAAATCAACTGCCTGTCGCAAATCAACTCCATATGCAAATCCACTGCTTCTCTCAAATCAACTTCCTGTCGCAAATCAACTACCTGTCGCAAATCAACTGCTTGTTGCAAATCAACTGCCTCTCGCAAATTAACTCCCTCTTGCAAATAAACCCCCTGTAGTAAATTAACTCCCTGTAGCTAATCAACTCCTCGTCGCAAATCAACTCCCTGTCCCAAATCAACTATGTGTCGCAATTCAACTGCCAGTTGCAAATCAACTCCCTGTTGCAAATCAACTCCTTCTTCCAAATCAACTCCCTGTCGCAAATCAACTGCATGTCGCAAATCAACTCCCTGTTGCAAATCAACTCCTTGTTGCAAATCAACTCCCTCTCGCAAATCAACTGCCTGCCGCAAATCAACTACCTGCCACAAATCAACTCCCTCTCACGAATCAACTCCCTGTCGCAAATCAACTGCCTGTTGCAAATCAACTGCTTGTCGCAAATCTGCTCCCTATCGCAAATCAACTCCGTGTCACAAATAAACTGCCTGTCGCAAATCAACTCTTGTCGCAAATCAACTCCCTTTCGCAAATCAACTCCTTGTCGCAAATCAACTCCCTGTCGCAAATCAACTGCCTGTTGCTTGCAAATCAACTGCCTCTTGCAAATCAACTCCCTGTCACAAATCAGCTGCCTGTCACAAATCAACTCCCTGTCGCAAATCAACTCCCTGTCGCAAATCAACTCCCTGTCACAAATCAACTGCCTGTCGCAAATCAACTCCCTGTCGTAAATCAACTCCATGCCGCAAATCAACTGCGTGTCGCAAATCAACTCTCTGTCACAAATCAACTCTATGTCGCAAATAAACTCCCTATCGCATATTAACTCCCTATCGCAAATCATCTGCTTGTCGCAATTGAACTATCTGTCGCACATCTACTGCTTGTCCCAAATCAACTGTGTGTCGCAAATCAATTGCCTGTCGCTAATCAACTCCTAGTTGCAAATCAACTCCCTATCGCGCATCAATTGCTTGTCGCAAATCAACTCCCTCTCGAAAATCCATTCCCTGTCCCAAAACAACTCCCTGTTGCAAATCAACTACCTGTCGCAAATCAACTTGCCTATCGGAAATCAACTCCCTGTCGTAAAACAACTGCCTGTCGCAAATCAACTCCATATGAAAATTTACTGCTTGTCGCAAATCAACTGCCTGTCGCAAATCAACAACTTGTCGCAAATCACCTGCCTGTTGCAAAGAGCCTGCCTCTCGCAAATCAACTCCCTCTCGCAAATCAACTGCCTATAGCAAATCAAATCCCTGTAGCAAATCAACTCCTTGCCGCAAATCAACTCCCTGTCCCAAATCAACTACCTGTCGCAATTCAACTGTCAGTCGCAAATCAACTCCCTATCGCAGATCAACTTCCTGCCCCAAACCAACTCCCTGTCACAAATCAACTCCATGTCGCAAATCAACTCCCTCTTGCAAATCAACTCCTTGTCTCAAATCAACTCCCTCTCGCAGATCAACTGCCTACCGCAAATCAACTACCTGTCGCAAATCAACTCCCTCTTGCAAATCAACTCCCTGTCGCAAATCAACTGCCTGTCGCAAATCAACTGTCTGTCGCAAATCAGCTCCCTATCACAAATCAACTCCCTGTCACAAATCAACTGGCTGTCGCAAATCAACTCTTGTCGCAAATCAACTCCCTTTCGCAAATCAAGTCCTTGTCGCAAATCAACTCCCTGTCGCAAATCAACTGCTTGTTGCTTGCAAATCAACTGCCTGTCGCAAATCAACTCCCCGTCGCAAATCAACTGCTTGTCGCAAATCAACTCCCTGTCGCAAATCAACTGCCTGTCGCAAATCAACTCTTGTCGCAAATCAACTCCCTTTCGCAAATCAAGTCCTTGTCGCAAATCAACTCCCTGTCGCAAATCAACTGCTTGTTGCTTGCAAATCAACTGCCTGTCGCAAATCAACTCCCCGTCGCAAATCAACTGCTTGTCGCAAATCAACTCCATGTCGCAAATCAACTCCCTGTCGCAAATCAACTCCCTGTGGCAAATCAACTGCCTGTCGCAAATCAACTCCCTGTCGCAAATCAACTCCAAGCCGCAAATCAACTGTGTGTCCCAAATCAACTCTCTGTTGCAAATTAACTGCCTGTCGCAAATCACTTCCCTGACGCAAATCAACTCCTTATCGCAAATCAACTGCCTGTCAAAATCAACTCTTTGTCGCAAATCAACTGCTTGCCGCAAATCACTTCCCTATCGCAAATCAACTCCCTCTTGCAAATGAACTGCTTTCCGTAAATCAACTCCTTGATCAACTGCCTGTCGTAAATCAACTCCCTGTCGCAAATCAACTGCTTGTCGCAAACCAACTCCCTGTCGTAAATCAACTCCCTGTCGCAAATCAACTGCCTTTCGCAAATCAACTCCCTATCGCAAATCAACTTCATCCCGCAAATCAACTGTGTGTCGCAAATCAACTCTCTATCGCAAATCAACTCCATGTCGCAAATGAACTCCCTGCCACATATTAACTCCCTATGGGAAATCATCTGCCTATCGCAAATGAACTATTTGTCGGAAATCTACCGCTTGTCCCAAATCAACTACCTGTCACAAATCAATTGCCTGTCACAAATCAACTCCTAGTTGCAAATCAAATCCCTGTCGCAAATCAACTCCCTGTCGCAAATCAACTCCTTATCCCAAATCAACTTTCTGTCGCAAATCAACTGCTTGTCATAAATCAACTCCCTGTTGTAACTCAACTACCTGTTTCAAATCGACTGCCTGTCGCAAATCACTTCCCTGTTGCAAATCAACTTCCATTCGCAAATCAACTGCCTGTTGTAAATCAACTCCCTGTCACAAATCAACTGCCTATCACAAATCAACTCCTTGTCGCAAATCAACTCCCTGTCACAAATCAACTGCCTGTTGCAAATCAACTCCATGACCCAAATCAACTCCTTGTCGCAAATCAACTACCTGCCGCAAATCAACTCCCTGTCGCAAATCAACTCCATGCCACAAATCAACTGCGTGTCGCAAATCAACTCTTTGTCGCAAATATACTGCCTGTCGCAAATCAACTACCTGTCGCAAATAAACTACCTATCGCAAATCAACTACTTTTCGCAAATCGTTTCCCCTGTCCCAAATCAACTGCCTGTCGCAAATCAACTCCTTATCGCAAATCAACTCCCTGTGACAAATGAACTCCTTGTCGCAAATCAACTCCGTGTCGCATATCAACTCCCTATCGCAAATCATCTGCCTTTCGCAAATCAACTTCCTATCTCAAATCAACTATCTGTCGCAAATCTAGTGCTTGTCCCAAATCAACAGCCTGTCGCAAATCAACTGCCTGTCGCAAATCAACTGCCTGTCGCAAATAAACTCCCTGTCGTAAATGAACTCCCTGTCGCAAATCAACTCCCTGTCAAAAATCAACTCCCTGTCGCAAATCAGTTGCCTGTCGCAAATCAACTCTTGTCGCAAATCAACTACCTGTCGCAAATCAACTCCCTGTCACAAATCAACTCCCTATCGCAAATCAACTGCCTGTTGCAAATCAACTGCCTGTTGCAAATCAAATTCCTATTGCAAATCAACTGCCTGTCGCAAATAAACTACCTGTCGCAAATCAACTCCCTGTCGCAAATCAACTCCCTGTCGCAAATCAACTCCCTGTCACAAATCAACTCCTTGTCACAAATCAACTCCCTCTCGCATATTAACTCCCTGTCGCAACTCAATTGCCTGTCGCAAATCAACTGCCTGTCGCAAACCAACTCCCTGTCGCAAATGAACTCCCTGTCTCAAATCAAATCCCTGTTGCAAATCAACTGCCTGTCGCAAATCAACTGCCTGTCGTAAATCACCTGCCTGTCACAAATTAACTCCCTGTCCCAAATCAAATCCCTGTTGCAAATCAACTGCCTGTCGCAAATCAACTGCCTGTCGCAAATCAACTCCCTGTCGCAAATCAACTCCCTGTCGCAAATCAACTCCCTGTCGCAAATCAGCTCCCTGTCGCAAATCAATTGCCTGTCGCAAATCAACTCCTTGTCGCAAATCAACTCCATGCCGCAAATCAACTGCGTGTCGCAAATCAACTCTCTGTTGCAAATCAACTGCCTATCGCAAATCACTTCCCTGTCGCAAATCAACTCCCTGTCGCAAATTATATGTCTGTCGTAAATAAACTCTTTGTTGCAAATCAAATGCCTATCGCAAACCAACTCCTTGTCGCAAATCAACTCCCTGTCACAAATCAACAGCCTGTTGCAAATCAACTCCCTATCCCAAATCAACTCCCTGTCACAAATCAACTGCCTGTCGCAAATCAACTCCCTGTCGCAAATCAATTCAATGCCGCAAATCAACTGTGTGTCGCAATTCAACTCTCTGTCGCAAGTCAGCTCCATGTCGCAAATCAACTCCCTGTCGCATATCAACTCCCTATAGCAAATCATCTGCCTGTTGTAAATCAACTATCTGTCGCAAATCTACTGCTTGTCCCAAATCAACTGCCTGTCGCAAATCAATTGCCTGTCGCAAATCAACTCCTAGTTGCAAATCAACTCCCTCGCACATCAAATTCTTAACGCAAATCAACTCCCTCTCGCAAATCAACTCCCTGTCCCAAAATAACTCCCTGTTGCAAATCAACTGCCTGTCGCAATTCAACTTGCCTATCGCAAATCAACTCCCTGTCGTAAATCAACTCCCTGTCGCAAATCAACTCCATATGCAAATCAACTGCTTGTCGCAAATCAACTGCCTGTCACAAATCAACTACCTGTCGCAAATCAACTGCTTGCTACAAATCAACTGCCTCTCGCAATATAACTCCCTCTCGTAAATCAACTCCCTGTAGCAAATTAACTCCCTGTAGCAAATCAACTCCTTGCCGCAAATCAACTCCCTGTCCCAAATCAACTACGTGTCGCAATTCAACTGCCAGTTGAAAATCAACTCCCTGTTGCAAATCAACTCCCTGTCCCAAATCAACTCCCTATCGCAAATCAACTCCATGTCGCAAATCAACTCCCTGTTGCAAATCAACTCCTTGTCACAAATCAACTCCCTCTCGCAAATCAACTGCCTGCCGCAAATCAGCTACCTGTCGCAAATCAACTCCCTCTTGCAAATCAACTCCCTATCGCAAATCAACTGCCTGTCGCAAATCAACTGCCTGTCGCAAATCAGCTCCCTATCGCAAATCAACTCCCTGTCGCAAATCAACTGCCTGTCGCAAATCAACTCTTGTCACAAATGAACTCCCTTTCGCAAATCAACTCCCTGTCGCAAATCAACTGCCTGTTGCTTGCAAATCAACTGCCTGTTGCTTGCAAATCAACTGCTTGTCGCAAATCAACTCCCTGTCGCAAATCAACTCCCTGTCGCAAATAAACTCCCTGTCGCAAATCAACTCCTGTCGCAAATCAACTCCCTGTCGCAAATCAACTGCCTATCGCAAATCAACTCCCTGTCGCAAATCAACTCCCTGTCGCAAATAAACTCCCTGTCGCAAATCAACTCCTGTCGCAAATCAACTCCCTGTCGCAAATCAACTGCCTATCGCAAATCAACTCCCTATCGCAAATCAACTCCATGCCGCAAATCAACTGCGTGTCGCAAATCAACTCTTTGTTGCAAATCAACTGGCTTTCGCAAATCACTTCCCTGTCGCAAATCAACTCCCTATCGCAAATCAAATGTCTGTCGTAAATCAACTCGTTGTCGTAAATCAACTCGTTGTTGCAAATCAACTGCCTGTCGCAAACCAACTCCCTCTCGCAAATCAACTCCCTGTCACAAATCAACAGCCTGTTGCAAATCAACTCCCTATCCCAAATCAACTCCCTGCCACAAATCAACTGCCTGTCGCAAATCAACTCCCTGTCGCAAATCAACTCCATGACGCAAATCAACTACGTGTCGCAAATCAACTCTCTGTCGCAAATCAGCTCCATTTCGCAAATAAACTCCCTGTCGCATATCAACTTCCTATAGCAAATCATCTGCCTGTCGCAAATCAACTATCTTTCGAAACTACTACTTTTCCCAAATGAACTGCCTGTCGTAAATCAATTGCCTGTCGCAAATCAACTCCTAGTTGCAAATCAACTCCCTGTCGCGCATAAATTGCTTGTCGGAAATCAACCCCCTCTCGCAAATCAACTCCTTGTCCCAAAACAACTCACTGTTGCAAATCAACTGCCTGTCGCAAATCAACTTGCCTATCGCAAATCAACTCCCTGTCGTAAATCAACTGCCTGTCGCAAATCAACTCAATATGCAAATCAACTGCTTGTCGCAAATCAACTGCCTGTCGCAAATCAACTACCTGTCGCAAATCAACTGCCTGTTGCAAATCAACTGCCTCTCGGAAATTAACTCCCTCTCGCAAATCAACTCCCTGTAGCAAATGAACTCCCTGTAGCAAATCAACTCCTTGCCGCAAATCAACTCCCTGTCCCAAATCAACTACCTGTCGCAATTCAACTGCCAGTTACAAATCAACTCCCTGTTGCAAATCAACTCCTTGTCGCAAATCAACTCCCTCTCGGAAATCAACTGCCTGCCGCAAATCAACTGCCTGTCACAAATCAACTATCTTTCGCAATCTACCGCTTGTCCCAAATCAATAGCCTGTTGCAAATCAACTGCCTGTTGCAAATCAACTGTCTATCACAAATAAAGTCCCTGTCGCAACTCCCTGTAGCAAATCAACTCCCTGTCCCAAATAAACTCCCTGTTGCAAATCAACTGCCTGTCGCAAATCAACTGCCTATCGCAAATCAACTCCCTGTCGTAAATCAACTGCTTGTCGCAAATCAACTCCACATGCAAACCAATTCCCTGCCACAAGTCAACCTTGTCGCAAATCAATTACCTGTTGCAAATCAACTCCCTGTCCCAAATAAACTACTTGTCGCAATTCAACAGTCTGTCACAAATCAACTCCCGGTTGCAAATCAACTGCCTGTCGCAAATCAACTCCCTGTCGTAATTGAACTCCCTGTCGCAAATCAACTCCCTATCGAAAATCAACTCCCTGTTGCAAATCAGCTGCCTGTCACAAATCAACTCTTGTCGCAAATCAACTACCTTTTGCAAATCAACTCCCTGTCGCAAATCAACTCCGTGTCGCAAATCAACTGCCTGTTACAAATCAACTGCCTGTCGCAAATCAACTTCCTGTCGCAAATCAACTGCCTGTCGCAAATTAACTACCTGTCACAAATTAACTCCCTGTCACAAATCAACTCCCTGTCGCAAATCAACTCCCTGTCGCAAATCAACTCCTTGTCGCAAATCAACTCCCTGTCGCATATTAACTCCCTATCGCAAATCAACAGCCTGTCCCAAATCAACTGCCTATTGCAAACCAACTCCCTGTCGCAAATGAACCCCCTGTCCCAAATCAAATCCTTGTTGCAAATCAACTGCCTGTCACAAATCAATTGCCTGTCGCAAATCAACTCCATATCGCAAATCAACTCCCTGTCGCAAATGAGCTCCCTGTTGCAAATCAACTCCCTGCCGCAAATCAACTGCCTGTCGCAAATCAACTCCTTGTCGCAAATCAATTGTCTGTCGTAAGTCAACTCCTTGTCGCAAATCAACTGCCTGTCGCAAACTAACTCCCTGTCGCAAATCAACTTCCTATCACAAATCAACTGCCTATTGTAAATCAACTCCCTGTCCCTAATCAACTTCCTGTCGCAAATCAACTGCCTGTCGCAAATCAACTCCCTGTCGCAAATCAACTCCATGCCGCAAATCAACTGCGTGTCTCAAATCAAATCTCTGTCGCAAATAAACTCCATGTCGCAAATCAACTCCCTATCGCATATTAACTCCCTATCGCAAATCATCTGCTTGTCGCAAATCAACTATCTGTTGTAAATCTACTGCTTGTCCCAAATCAATTGCCTGTCGCAAATCAATTGCCTGTCGCAAATCAACTCCTAGTTGCAAATCAAGTCCCTGTCGCGCATCAATTGCTTGTCGCAAATCAACTCCCTCTCGCAAATCAACTCCCTGTCCCAAAACAACTCCCTGTTGCAAATCAACTGCGTGTTGCAAATCAACTTGCCTATCGCAAATCAACTCCCTGCCATAAATCAACTGTCTGTCGCAAATCAACTCCATATGCAAATCAACTGCTTGTTGCAAATCAACTGCCTGTCGCAAATCAACTACCTGTCGCAAATCAACTGCCTGTTGCAAATCAATTGCCTCTCGCAAATCAACTCCCTCTCGCAAATCAACTCACTGTAGCAAATCAACTCCCTGTAGAAAATCAAATCTTTGCCGCAAATGAACTCCCTGTCCCAAATCAACTACCTGTCGCAATTCAACTGCCAGTCATAAATCAACTCACTCTCGCAAATCAACTCCCTGTCGCAAATCAACTGCCTGTTGCAAATCAACTGCCTATCACAAGTCAGCTCCCTATCGCAAATCAACTTCCTGTCGCAAATCAACTGCCTGTCGCAAATCAACTCTTGTCGCAAATCAACTCCCATTCACAAATCAACTCCCTGTCGCAAAGCAACTCCCTGTCACAAATCAACTACATGTTGTTTGCAAATCAACTGCATATCGCAAATCAACTCCCTATCGCAAATCAACTCCCTGTCGCAAATCAACTCCCTGTCGCAGATCAACTGCCTGTCGCAAATCAAATCCCTGTCACAAATAAACTCCATGCCGCAAATCAACTACGTGTCACAAATCAACTCTCTGTCGCAGGTCAACTACCTGTCGGAAATCACTTCCCTGTCGCAAATGAACTCCCTGTCGCAAATCAACTGCCTGTCGTAAATCAACTCCTTGTCACAAATCAAGTGCCTCTCGCAAATATACCCTCTGTCGCATTTCAAACGACTGTCGCAAATCACTTACGTGTCGCAAATCAACTCCCTCTTGCAAATCAACAGTGTGTCGTAAATCAACTCCTTGATCAACTGCCTGTTGCAAATCAACTCCCTGTCGCAAGTCAACTGCTTGTCACAAACCAACTCCCTGTCGTAAATCAACTCCCTGTCACAAATCAACTTCCTGTCGAAAATCAACTCCCTGTCGCAAATCAACTTCATGCCGCAAATCAACTGCGTGTCGCAAATCAACTCTCTATCGCAAATCAAATCCATGTCGCAAATCAACTCCCTGTCGCATATCGACTCCATATCGCAAATCATCTGCCTGTCGCAAATCAACTATCGGTCGCAAATCTACTGCTTGTCCCAAATCAACTGCCTGTCACAAATCAATTGCCTGTCGCAAATCAACTCCCGGTTGCAAATCAAATCCCTGTCGCAAATCAACTCCCTGTTGCAAATGAACTCCCTGTTGCAAATCAACTGCCTGTCGCAAATCAACTTGCCTATTGCAAATCATCTCCCTATCATTAATCAACTGCCTGTCGCAAATCAACTCCATATGCAAATCAACTTCCGGTCGCAAATCAACTGCCTGTTGCAAATCAACTGCATCTCGCAAATTAACTCCCTGTAGCAAATCAACTCCTTGTAGCAAATCAACTCCCTTACGCAAATCAACTCCCTGTCCCAAATCAACTACCTGTCGCAATTCAACTACCTGTCGCAAATCAACTCCTTGTCGCAAATCAACTCCCTATCCCAAATGAACTCCCTGTCGCAAATCAACTCCATGTCGCAAATCAACTCCCTGTCGCAAATCAACTCCTTGTCGCAAATCGACTCCCTCTCGCAAATCAACTACCCGTCGCAAATCATCTGCCTGTCGCAAATCAACTCCCTCTCGCAAATCAACTCCCTATCGCAAATCAACTGCCTGTCGCAAAGCAACTGTCTGTCGCAAATCAGCTCCCTATCACAAATCAACTCCCTGTCACATATCAACTGCCTGTCGCAAATCAACTCTTGTCGCAAATCTACTCCCTTTCGCAAATCAACTCCCTGTCGCAAATGAACTCCCTGTCGCAAATCAACTGCCTGTTGCTTGCAAATCAACTGCCTATCGCAAATCAACTCCCTGTCGCAAATCAACTGTCTACCGCAAATACATTTCCTATCGCAAATCAACTCCCTGTCACAAATCAACTCCCTGTCACAAATCAACTCCCTATCACAAGTCAACTCCCTGTTGCAAATCAACTCCTTGTCGCAAATCATCTGCCTGTCGCAAGTCAACTCCCTGTTGCAAATCAGCTACCTGTCTCAAATAAACTCCCTGTCGCAAATCTAGTGCCTGTCGCAAATCAACTACCCCTCGCAAATCAACTCCCTGTCGCAAATCAACTCCCTGTCGCAAATCAACTCCCTGTCGCAAATCAACTCCCTGTCGTCAATCAACTGCCTTTCCCAAATCAAGTGCCTATCGCAAATCAACTGCCTATCACAAATCAACTCCCTGTAGCAAATCAACTGCTTGCCGCAAATCATCTCCCTGTCCCAAATCAACTACCTGTCGCAATTCAACTGCCAGAAGCAAATCAACTCCCTGTCGCAAATCGACTCCCTGTCCCAAATCAACTCCTTGTCGCAAATCAACTCCATGTCGCAAATCAACTCCCTATTGCAAATCAACTCCTTGTCGCAAATCAACTCCCTCTCGCAAATCAACTTCCTGCCGCAAATCAACTGCCTGTCGCAAATAAACTCCCTCTCGTCAATCAACTCCCTATTGCAAATCAATTGCCTGTCGCAAATCAACTGCCTGTTGCAAATCAGCTCCCTATCGCAAATCAACTCCCTGTCACAAATCAACTGCTTGTCGCAAATGAACTCTTGTCGCAAATCAACTCCCTTTCGCAAATCAACTCCCTCTCGCAAATCAACTTCCTGTTGCAAATCAACTTCCTGTTGCTTGCAAATCAACTGCCTATCGCAAATCAACTCCCTGTCGCAAATCAACTGCCTGTCGCAAATCAACTCCCTGTCGCAAATCAATTCCCTTTCGCAAATCAACTCCCTGTCGCAAATCAACTGCCTGTCGCAAATCAACTCCCTGTCGTAAATCAACTCCATGCCGCAAATCAACTGCGTGTCGCAAATCAACTCTCTGTCGCAAATCAACTGCCTGTCGTAAATCAATTCCCTGTTGCAATTCAACTCCCTGTCGCAAATCAACTGCCTGTCGTAAATCAACTCCTTGTCGCAAATCACCTGCCTGTCGCAAATCAACTCTCTGTCGCAAATCAACTGCCTGTCGCAAATCACTTCCCTGTCGCAAATCAACTCCCTCTTGCAAATCAACTGCCTGTCCTAAATCAACTCCTTGATCAGCAGCCTGTCGCAAATCAACTCTCTGTCGCAAATCAACTGCTTGTCACAAACCAACTCCCTGTCATAAATCAACTCCCTGCCGCAAATCAACTGCCTGTTGTAAATCAACTCCCTGTCGAAAACCAACTTCATGCCGCAAATCAACTGCGTGTCGCAAATCAGCTCTTTTTCGCAAATTAACTCCATGTCGCAAATCAACTCCCTGTCGCATATCAACTCCCTATCCCAAATCATCTGCCTGTCGCAAATCAACTATCTGTCGCAAATCTAGTGCTTGTCCCAAATCAACTACCTGTCACAAATCAATTGCCTGTCGCAAATCAACTCCTAGTTCCAAATCAAATCCCTGTCACAAATCAACTCCCTGTCGCAAATCAACTCCCTGTCCCAAATCAACTACCTATTGCAAATCAACTGCCTATCGCAAATCAACTTGCCTATTGCGAATCAACTCCTTGTCGTAAATCAACTGCCTGTCGCAAATCAACTCCATATGCAAATTAACTGCCTGTTGCAAATCAATTGCCTGTCGCAAATCAACTACCTGTCGCAAATAAACTACCTATTGCAAATCCACTGCCTCTCGCCAATTAACTCCTTGTAGCAAATCAACTCCCTGTAGCAAATCAACTCCCTGTCGCAAATCAACTCCCTGTCCCAGATCAACTACCTGTTGCAATTCAACTCCCTGTCGCATATCAACTCCCTGTCCCAAATCAACTCCCTGTCGCAAATCAACTCCATGTTGAAAATCAACTCCCTGTCGCAAATCAACTCCTTGTCGCAAATCAACTCCCTCTCACAAATCAACTGCCTCTCGCAAATCAACTGCCTGTCGCAAATCAACTCCCTCTCGCAAATCAACTCCTTGTCGCAAATCAACTGCCTGTCGTAAATCAACTGTCTGTCACAAATCAGCTCCCTATCGCAAATCAACTCCCTGTCACAAATCAACTGCCTTTCGCAAATAAACTCCTGTCGCAAATCAACTCCCTTTCGCAAATCAACTCCCTGTCGCAAATGAACTCCCTGTCGCAAATCAACTGCCTGTTGCTTGCAATTCAACTGCCTGTCGCAAATCAACTCCCTGTCGCAAATCAATTGCCTATCACAAATACATTTCCTATCGCAAATCAACTCCTTGTCACAAATCAACTCCCTTTCACAAATCAACTCCCCGTTGCAAATCAACTCCTTGTCGCAAATCATCTGCCTGTCGCAAATCAACTCCCTGTTGCAAATCAACTGCCTGTCTCAAATCAACTCCCTGTCGCAAATCTAGTGCCTGTCATAAATCAACTGCCTCTCGCAAATCAATTCCTTGTCGCAAATCAACTCCCTCTCGCAAGTCAACTCCATGTCGTAAATCAACTCCCTGTCGTAAATCAACTGCCTTTCCCAAATCAACTGCCTATCGCAAATCAACTGCCTATCGCAAATCAACTCCCTGTCGCAAATCAACTGCCTATCGCAAATCAACTACCTGTCGCAAATCAACTGCCTATCGCAAATCAACTGCATGTCGCAAATCAACTGCCTGTCGCAAATCAACTCCCTGTCGCAAATCAACTCCCTGTCGCAAATCAATTTCCTGTGGCAAATCAATTTCCTGTGGAAAGTCAACTCCCTGTCCAAATCAACTACCTGCCGCAAATCAGCTCCCTGTCCCAAATCAACTCCCTGCCTAATTTAACTGCCTGTCGTAAATCAACTCCCTGTCGCAAATCGACTGCCTGTCGCAAATCAGCTCCCAGTCGCAAATCAACTTCCTATTGCAAATCAACTCCCTATCGCTAATGAAGTCCTTGTGGCAAATCAACTCCTTGTCAAAAATCAACTCCCTGTCGCAAATCAATTGCCTGTCACAAATCAAGTGCCTGTCGCAAATCAACTGCCTCTCGTAAATCAACTCCCTGTCGCAAATCAACTACCAATCGCAAATCAACTCCCTATCGCAAATCAACTCCCTGTCACAAATCAACTGCCTGTCGCAAATCGACTCCCTGTCGCAAATGAACTGCCTGTCGCAAAACAACTCCCCGTCGCAAATTAACTCCCTGTCGCAAATCAACTACCTGTCGAAAATCAACTCCATGTCGCAAATCAACTCCCAGTCGCAAATCAACTCCTTGTCGCAAATCAAATCCCTGTCGCAAATCAACTCTATGTCCCAAATCAACTCCCTGTCGCAAATCAACTCCATGTCGCAAATCAACTGTCTATCGCAAATCAACTCAATATCACAAATCAACTACCTGTCGCAAATCAACTGCCTTTCGCAAGTCAATTCCCTGTCGCAAATCAACTCGCTGTCGCAAATCAACTCCCTCTCGCAAATAAATTCACTATCGCAAATCAACTCCCTAACGCAAATCAACTCCCTGTCGCAAATTAACTTTCTATCGTAAATCAACTTCCTGTCGCAAATCAACTCCCTGTCGCAAGTCCACTGAATGTTGCAAATCAACTCCCTGTCGCAAATCAACTCCTTGTCGCAAATCAACTTCATGTCGCAGATCAACTGCCTGTCGTAAATCAACTCCTTGCTGCAAATAAAATCCCTGTCACAAATCGTCTGCCTTCCGCAAATCAACTCCCTGGCACAAATCAACTGCCTGTCCCAAATCAACTGCCTGTCCCAAATCAGCTGCCTGTCGCAAATCAACTCCCTCTCTCAAATCGACTGCCTGTCGTAAATCAGCTCCCAGTCGCAAATGAACTCCCTGTCGCTAATCAATTTCCTATTGCAAATCAACTCCCTGTCACAAATCAACTCCCTGTTGCAAATCAATTGCCTGTCGCAAATCAACTGCCTATCGCAAATCAACAGCCTCTCGCAAATGAACTCCCTGACGCAAATCAACTGCCAGTCGCAAATCAACTCCCTATCGCAAATCAACTCCCAGTTGCAAATCAACTCCCAGTCACAAATCAACTGCCTGTCGCAAATCAACTTTCTGTCCCAAATCAACTCCCTATCGCAAATCAACTGCCTGTCGCAAATCAACTTCCTGTCCCAAATCAACTCCCTGTCGCAAATCAACTCCATGCCGGAAATCAACTACGTGTCACAAATCAACTCTCTGTCGCAAATCAACTCCCTGTCGCAAATCAACTTCCTATCCCAAATCAACTGCCTATCGCAAATCAACTCCCTGTCCCAAATCAATTGGCTGTCGCAAATCAACCATTTGTCCCAAATCAACTCCTTGTCGCACAACTGCCTGTCGCAAATCAACTCCGTGGCAAATCAACTCCCTGTCGCAAATTAACTTTCTATCGCAAATCAACTTCCTGTTGCAAATCAACTCCCTGTCACAAATCAACTGAATGTTGCAAATCAACTCCCTGCCGCAAATCAACTCCATGTCGCAAATCAACTTCATGTCGTGGATCAACTGTCTGTCGCAAATAAACTCCCTGTTGAAAATAAAATCCCTGTCACAAAACATCTGCCTGTCGCAAATCAACTCCCTGTCGCAAATCAACTCCCTGTCGCAAACAAACGGCCTGTCGCAAATCAACTGCCTGTCCCAAATCAACTGCCTGTCTAAAATCAACTGCCTGTCGCAAATCAACTCCCTCTCGCAAATCGACTGCCTGTCGCAAATCAGCTCCCAGTCGCAAATCAACTCCCTGTCGCAAATCAACTCCCTGTCGCTAATCAATTCCCTCTGGAAAATCTACTCCCTGTCACAAATCAACTCCCTGTTGCAAATCAATTGCCTGTCGCAAGTCAACTGCCTATCGCAAATCAACAGCCTCTCGCAAAATAACTCACTGTTTCAAATCAACTGCCAGTCGCAAATCAACTCCCTATCGCAAATCAGCTCCCAGTTGCAAATCAACTCCCAGTCACAAATCAACTGCCTGTTGCAAATCAACTTTCTGTCCCAAATCAACTCCCTATCGCATATCAACTGCTTGTCGCAAATCAACTCCCTGTCCCAAATCAACTCCCTGTCACAAATCAACTCCCTGTCGCAAATCAACTCCCTGTCGCAAATCAACTGCCTGTCGCAAATGAACTGCCTGTCCCAAATCAACTGCCTGTCCCAAATCAACTGCCTATCGCAAATCAACTCCCTCTCTCAAATCGACTGCCTATCGCAAATCAGCTCCCAGTTGCAAATCAACTCCCTGTCGCTAATCAATTCCCTGTGGCAAATCAACTCCCTGTCACAAATCAACTCCCTGTTGCAAATCAATTGCCTGTCGCAAATCAACTGCCTATCGCAAATCAACAACCTCTCGCAAATGAACTCCCTGTCGCAAATCAACTGCCAATCGCAAATCAACTCCCTATCGCAAATCAACTCCCAGTCGCAAATCAACTCCCAGTCACAAATCAACTGCCTGTCGCAAATCAACTTTCTGTCCCAAATCAACTCCCTATCGCAAATCAACTGCCTGTCGCAAATCAACTCCCTGTCCCAAATCAACTCCTTGTCGCAAATCAATTCCCTGTCGCAAATCAACTCCCTATCGCAAATCAAGTGCCTGTCGCAAATCAACTGCCTGTCGCAAATCAACGCCTTGTCGCAAATCAATTGTCTGTCGCAAATCAATCATTTGTCCCAAATCAACTCCTTGTCGCACAACTGCCTGTCGCAAATGAACTCCGTCGCAAATCAACTCCCTGTCGCAAATTAACTTTCTATCGCACATCAACTGCCTGTCGCAAATCAACTCCCTGTCGCAAATCAACTGAATGTTGCAAATCAACTCCCTGTCGCAAATCAACTCCCTGTCGCAAATCAACTTCATGTCGCGGATCAACTGCTTGTCGCAAATCAACTCCCTGTCAGAAATCAATTGTCTGTCGCAAATCAACCATTTGTCCCAAATCAACTCCTTGTCGCACAACTGCCTGTCGCAAATCAACTCCGTCGCAAATCAACTCCCTGTCGCAAATTAATTCCCTGTCGCAAATGAACTGCCTGTTGCACATCAACTGTCTATCATAAATCAACTGTCTTTCACAAATCAACTCCTTGTCGCAAGTTAACTCCCTGTCGCAAATCAACTCCCTGTCGCAAATCAACTCCTTGTCGCAAATCAACTCCCTGTCGCAAATCAACTCCCTGTCCCAAATCAACTGCATGTCGCAAATCAACTCCCTGTCGCAAATCAACTGCCTGTCGCAAATCAAATCCCTGTCGCAAATCGACTGCCTGTCGCAAATCAACTCCCTGTCACAAATCAACTCCTGTTGCAAAGCAAAGCCCTGTCGCAAATCGACTGCCTGTCGCAAATCAACTTCCTGTTGTAAATCAACTCTCTGTCGTAAATTAACTCCCCGTTGCAAATCAATACCCTAGCACAAATCAACCCCCATCGCAAATCAACTCATTGCAAATCAACCCCCGGTCGCAAATCAGGTCCACGTTGCAGATCATCTCCCCATTGCAAACCAACTCTCGTTCAAAATATCAACTTGCGTCGCAAATCAACTCCCAGTCGCAAATCAACTCCCGTCACAAATCAACTCACTGCACACATCAATTTCCTATCGCAAATCATCCCCCCGTTGTAAATCAAATCCCGGTCGCAAACCAACTACTTGTCATACATCAACTCTCCGGACCCAAATCAACATCTGGACGCAAAGAAACACCCGGTTGCGAATCAAAACCCGGTCGCAAATCAAAACCGGGCCGCAGATCAAAACCCGGTCCCAAATAAACACCCGGTCCCAAATCAGCACTTGGTCGCAAATCAACACCCGGTTGCAAATCAACACTCGGTCGCAAATAAACAACCGGTCACAAATGAACACCCTGTCGCAAAACAGAACCCATCGCAAATCAACATCTGTCGCAAATCAACACCCGTTTGCAAACCAACTCCCGGTTGCAAATCAAAACCCGATCGCAAATCATGAGCAGGTCGAATAATGACACCCCGTTGCAAGTCAACATCCGCGAGCTAATCAAACCCCGGTTGCAAATCAAATCCCGGTCACAAATGAAGATTCAATTGCAAATCAAGACCAGGTCCCAAAAAAACACTTGGTTGCAAATGAAGACCCCATCGTAAATCAAAACCCAGTCGAGAACCAAAACCGGATGACGAATCAAGACCGAGATGCAAATTAAACCCCGGTCGCAAACAAACACCTGGTCGCGAATCAAAACCCGGTCGCAAACCGAAACCCCTTCGCAAATGAACGCTCGTTCGCAGAGCAAAACCTGGTCCCAAATAAACACCCGGTTGCGGAGTGGTGCGAACTGGTTGCGGAGTGGTGCCAACTGGTTGCGGAGTGGTGCGAACCGGTTGCGGAGTGGTGCAAACTGATTGCGGAGTGGTGCGATCTGGTTGCGGAGTGGTGCCAACTGGTTGCGGCGTGGTACAAACTGGTTGCGGCGTGGTGCGACCTGGTTGCGGGGTGGTGCGAACTGGTTGCGGATTGGTGTGAACTGGTTGCGGAGTGGTGCGAACTGGTTGCAGAGTGGTGCGAACTGGTTGCAGAGTGGTGCGAACTGGTTGCAGAGTGGTGCGAACTGGTTGCAGAGTGGTGCGAACTGGTTGCAGAGTGGTGCGAACTGGTTGCAGAGTGGTGCGAACTGGTTGCAGAGTGGTGCGAACTGGTTGCAGAGTGGTGCGAACTGGTTGCAGAGTGGTGCGAACTGGTTGCAGAGTGGTGCGAACTGGTTGCAGAGTGGTGCGAACTGGTTGCAGAGTGGTGCGAACTGGTTGCAGAGTGGTGCGAACTGGTTGCAGAGTGGTGCGAACTGGTTGCAGAGTGGTGCGAACTGGTTGCAGAGTGGTGCGAACTGGTTGCAGAGTGGTGCGAACTGGTTGCAGAGTGGTGCGAACTGGTTGCAGAGTGGTGCGAACTGGTTGCAGAGTGGTGCGAACTGGTTGCAGAGTGGTGCGAACTGGTTGCAGAGTGGTGCGAACTGGTTGCAGAGTGGTGCGAACTGGTTGCAGAGTGGTGCGAACTGGTTGCAGAGTGGTGCGAACTGGTTGCAGAGTGGTGCGAACTGGTTGCAGAGTGGTGCGAACTGGTTGCAGAGTGGTGCGAACTGGTTGCAGAGTGGTGCGAACTGGTTGCAGAGTGGTGCGAACTGGTTGCAGAGTGGTGCGAACTGGTTGCAGAGTGGTGCGAACTGGTTGCAGAGTGGTGCGAACTGGTTGCAGAGTGGTGCGAACTGGTTGCAGAGTGGTGCGAACTGGTTGCAGAGTGGTGCGAACTGGTTGCAGAGTGGTGCGAACTGGTTGCAGAGTGGTGCGAACTGGTTGCAGAGTGGTGCGAACTGGTTGCAGAGTGGTGCGAACTGGTTGCAGAGTGGTGCGAACTGGTTGCAGAGTGGTGCGAACTGGTTGCAGAGTGGTGCGAACTGGTTGCAGAGTGGTGCGAACTGGTTGCAGAGTGGTGCGAACTGGTTGCAGAGTGGTGCGAACTGGTTGCAGAGTGGTGCGAACTGGTTGCAGAGTGGTGCGAACTGGTTGCAGAGTGGTGCGAACTGGTTGCAGAGTGGTGCGAACTGGTTGCAGAGTGGTGCGAACTGGTTGCAGAGTGGTGCGAACTGGTTGCAGAGTGGTGCGAACTGGTTGCAGAGTGGTGCGAACTGGTTGCAGAGTGGTGCGAACTGGTTGCAGAGTGGTGCGAACTGGTTGCAGAGTGGTGCGAACTGGTTGCAGAGTGGTGCGAACTGGTTGCAGAGTGGTGCGAACTGGTTGCAGAGTGGTGCGAACTGGTTGCAGAGTGGTGCGAACTGGTTGCAGAGTGGTGCGAACTGGTTGCAGAGTGGTGCGAACTGGTTGCAGAGTGGTGCGAACTGGTTGCAGAGTGGTGCGAACTGGTTGCAGAGTGGTGCGAACTGGTTGCAGAGTGGTGCGAACTGGTTGCAGAGTGGTGCGAACTGGTTGCAGAGTGGTGCGAACTGGTTGCAGAGTGGTGCGAACTGGTTGCAGAGTGGTGCGAACTGGTTGCAGAGTGGTGCGAACTGGTTGCAGAGTGGTGCGAACTGGTTGCAGAGTGGTGCGAACTGGTTGCAGAGTGGTGCGAACTGGTTGCAGAGTGGTGCGAACTGGTTGCAGAGTGGTGCGAACTGGTTGCAGAGTGGTGCGAACTGGTTGCAGAGTGGTGCGAACTGGTTGCAGAGTGGTGCGAACTGGTTGCAGAGTGGTGCGAACTGGTTGCAGAGTGGTGCGAACTGGTTGCAGAGTGGTGCGAACTGGTTGCAGAGTGGTGCGAACTGGTTGCAGAGTGGTGCGAACTGGTTGCAGAGTGGTGCGAACTGGTTGCAGAGTGGTGCGAACTGGTTGCAGAGTGGTGCGAACTGGTTGCAGAGTGGTGCGAACTGGTTGCAGAGTGGTGCGAACTGGTTGCAGAGTGGTGCGAACTGGTTGCAGAGTGGTGCGAACTGGTTGCAGAGTGGTGCGAACTGGTTGCAGAGTGGTGCGAACTGGTTGCAGAGTGGTGCGAACTGGTTGCAGAGTGGTGCGAACTGGTTGCAGAGTGGTGCGAACTGGTTGCAGAGTGGTGCGAACTGGTTGCAGAGTGGTGCGAACTGGTTGCAGAGTGGTGCGAACTGGTTGCAGAGTGGTGCGAACTGGTTGCAGAGTGGTGCGAACTGGTTGCAGAGTGGTGCGAACTGGTTGCAGAGTGGTGCGAACTGGTTGCAGAGTGGTGCGAACTGGTTGCAGAGTGGTGCGAACTGGTTGCAGAGTGGTGCGAACTGGTTGCAGAGTGGTGCGAACTGGTTGCAGAGTGGTGCGAACTGGTTGCAGAGTGGTGCGAACTGGTTGCAGAGTGGTGCGAACTGGTTGCAGAGTGGTGCGAACTGGTTGCAGAGTGGTGCGAACTGGTTGCAGAGTGGTGCGAACTGGTTGCAGAGTGGTGCGAACTGGTTGCAGAGTGGTGCGAACTGGTTGCAGAGTGGTGCGAACTGGTTGCAGAGTGGTGCGAACTGGTTGCAGAGTGGTGCGAACTGGTTGCAGAGTGGTGCGAACTGGTTGCAGAGTGGTGCGAACTGGTTGCAGAGTGGTGCGAACTGGTTGCAGAGTGGTGCGAACTGGTTGCAGAGTGGTGCGAACTGGTTGCAGAGTGGTGCGAACTGGTTGCAGAGTGGTGCGAACTGGTTGCAGAGTGGTGCGAACTGGTTGCAGAGTGGTGCGAACTGGTTGCAGAGTGGTGCGAACTGGTTGCAGAGTGGTGCGAACTGGTTGCAGAGTGGTGCGAACTGGTTGCAGAGTGGTGCGAACTGGTTGCCGAGTGGTGCGAACTGGTTGCAGAGTGGTGCAAACTGGTTGCGGAGTGGTGCGAACTGGTGGCGGAGTGGTGCGAACTGGTGGCGGAGCGGTGCGAACTGGTTGCAGAGTGGTACGAACTGGTTGCGGAGTGGTGCGAACTGGTTACGGAGTGGTGCGAACTGGTTGCGGAGTGGTGCGACCTGGTTGCAGATTGGTGCAAACGTATTGCGGAGTGGTGCGAGCTGGTTGCGAAGTGGTGCCAACTGGTTGCGGAGTGGTGCGAACTTGTTGCAGAGTGGTGCAAACTGGTTGCAGAGTGGTGCGAACTGGTCGCGGAGTCGTGTGAACTGGTTGCGGAGTGGTGCGAACTGGTCGCGGAGTTGTGCAAACTGGTTGCGGAGTGGTGCGAACTGGTTGCGGAGTGGTTCGAACAGGTTGCGGAGTGGTTCGAAGTGGTTGCGGAGTGGTGGAAACTGGTTGCCGAGTGGTGCGAACTGGTTGCGGAGTGGTGCAAACTGGTTGCGGAGTGGTGCGAACTGGTTGCGGAGTGGTGCGAACTGGTTGCGGAGTGGTGCGAACTGGTTGCGGAGTGGTGCG
>SZWC01005051.1:130366-147121 GCA_023375785.1 Penium margaritaceum | reverse complement strand
GCGATTCGCATCGGCTAAACTCAAGAGGGCAAGTTTATCCGAGCTGCGCTGTTTGCGCCCCGCCTATGCTTCGCTCTCTTTTGACTTCCGGAAGTGAAACTAAGCGCGCTTCCGCTACAACGTGCAACACGTAGCATATCGTGAATAAAAAGACGATTCCGTACACCGTGTAAGACAGACTGCCGGCTTGTGAACGGCAGGTGGCCCGATAAAACAAAATGCAGAGGAACACATCATCTATCGGCAGTCGCTGTCGACCCGACTATGGTGGTTTCCACGCGAAGTTGTCAAAATACCTGACAACTCGTGAAAACCAACGAGGGTTGACAACCGGGTAGCCGCAGTCGCAGTCAGTCCATGTCAAACTTGTGTGTAAAACAGCTTAAATTCTTTTGTCCCAAAGATCGGCGATCGACACGTCCCTGTGCAGCTGTGAACTCCATTTGCTGAAATTCGAAAGCATGTTTTCTTTCTGTGACTGCGACGTTGATCGCGTCTGCAAATTTCTTCGCAAACAAAACCATTCCAGTGCGACGTCGGTTGCGAATGCCCAAACTCACACTCGACGGCGACTGCGGATGCGTGGAAGGACGACGCGTTCCGAACGACTGAAAGTTGTCAAGGTCATCCATGTACACGTAGGATGACAGCTGTTTCCACAACCCTCGACATCCAGAACCACATGGTTTACCACACTGGACGCCGAAGCGCGCTTAGTTTCACTTCGCGGAAGTCAAAAGAGAGCAAAGCACTAGTTGCGAAGTGACGAGTCCAAATCATAACGAAGGTAGGTGCCGGTTTCGCAGACTGCACCAACGGAAATGCCGGCTTCGGATTCTCATGTCTATTTTATGCCTTAGTAAACCTAAGCGGACCCGCTACCGTCGGAATCCATTATGGCATGTAGTCATCTAACGGCGACATAACCGGCGTCGCTATTCGATGGAGACGTAGGTCTTTGAACTGCAGGATCACCAAAATTTCGCGTCAAATTAGTTTCAACTCACATGCATTGTCGAACAGTGCCCATTAAGACTTTAGTCGCGAGGAAAATACGGCACTCAGATCGTCCGGAACATGCAACCATTCTCATTAGTCAGTGACGAGTGTGCTACGCTCCTGATTCGTCAAAGTTTCTTCTCCGGTGCTTTTTAGGCATATCTCACCGCTGGTGAGACTTGCAGGAAACCGACAAAAGAATCTATTATTGCATCCGTCGGTTTCGCTAACCGTTGCCCATGCATGAAGTTAACCGCTGTCAACATGACCGTTCTTACCACTCAAACCGGCATCCGACGGGAGGGCGCTCCCAATACAGGCCCCTCCGAGTGTCTAGGAAGTGCTACGGCATCATCTGGGTATGACTTCCGACGACAGGCAGTCTGCGTCGAGAGGGGGGTCGAAAAAGGCAGCTCTCGCAAATAAATCCAACTCACTCCAGATCGCCCCCATTCTCGGCCAACCATGTCTGAGACGCCCCCATTCTTAAGGACGAAATAACCATGATATCCATGATCCCGAATCGCGGACCCTCTCATGTCCACGAGCGGAAGTTTATGAATCCCATATAAAACTAGTGGCATTGGATGCACGCACGTTTGCATCAGGGTTACGTAGTAATAGACGGAAGCCGGGTTCAAACATGTTATCTGCCTTAGAAACGATTTTTGCTCGACCTTCCCCTCCTGTCCGAGAAGTTGTCGTCGGTGAAGTCAAGTGCTTGCTTGCGATTTCCGGTATCTGTTTCGGGAAAAACCCTGGTTGCTACGAGAAGTCTGTCCGGTTCGCACGTATTTCTCGGACTGGGAGTCGCTTCCGCAAGGAAAATCCCGCTCAGAGAGGGCCCGTCTTCCGGGCGCGACAGAAGTGCTGAAAAAAAACACCTAGGAAATACTTGATGGGCTGTCGGTGGACAGAAACACCGACCGTAGACAGAATTTCCGTCGCGGAAGTCCTTGTGCGGCAGATTTTCTAACGTCAGCGCTGATTCTTGGATACCGAACCAATTGCATAGGGTTACTACGTAACCCCCAAAAAAAATACATATGACGTATCCAGCTCCCTCGCCATGCTCGATCAGCGACATGCCTTGCTGATCGAGCATGGCGAGGAGGGCCATGTAACCTCTGCTCGATAGCGACCCTTGCTCCCTCGCGATAACGCGATCGAGTGATGACCATTTTTTTCGATTTTCTTTTTCGAAGCGCAAACTGTAACGCAGAAGTTGGGCGTGGAAAGGCCTCGGTGAGCTCGGAAAAGTTCGCGTTGTAAAACCGAATGACCATCCTCCTCGTCGGAGTGGTCTTTCCTTGCTCTAGTCGTCATAGCTCGCCTCGCCCTTTCGAAGCTACGTTGTTGTTTCTTTATTAAGTTATGATTTGTTCATTATTCATAATTATTTATGTATTTCTCTAGAAAGAACAGTGAAAGCTTCCCGACCGTAATTTCTGTCGAGATGCTCGATGGGATTCGATTTCCAGTGCTTGCTTCACGTATTTGCGTCAAACTTGACGCGACCTCATGGTGTCGGTCGCGGAACAGTGTCAAGGGACTGTCGCAATCAGGTAATGATTACGACAGTCCATCTTGACTGTAAAATTTAGGTTCTGTTTGAATTTTTTGTTGTGTTACATTCCTCCCCCCTTAGCTACGAATCGTCCTCGATTTGCTTTTATCTTTTGTGAAGAATTGGTTTTACAACCTACCCTCCATCTTGGATGATAAAAGTGCCAGTCCATGGAGAGGATAGCATCGTGATTCGGCACATTTCAAAGTTCATAGATAGTTCAGCTTTCAAAGACAAAAGACTGTGGCCACGCTTCCTCCCCCTTTACATGAAGCGGCCCCGTGCCAGGTGCCCAGGCGTCCCCGTGACAGGCTGTCGGGAGTGAGCCAAAGATCAGCCCAAGGGCCAGTGCCGTTATCCTCCCAAGGGGACTCGTGCCGGGGTGTTACCCCCGAGGACACGCTTGTTCCGACAGGCAGCCAGTTCCTCCCAGTACTCCGCAATTGCCGCAGTTGGCACTCGCGACTCTGGCTCCCAAGTGTTTTAGTGAGGTCCACAACCGGCCCACTGGATGAGGTACTCCTTAACCACTCGTGCGTGTGAATTACGCTCACGGTGTTGGAGGATGCGGTGCACCTCACACTGGCCATCCGCGGCGAGGACAGCAAGAGGGGGTGGCTGTACAGACCCGTCTGCTGTGTAGGGTGCAAGGAGACTCACGTGAAAGATATCATGGATGTGCATGGCTGGTGGGAGTTCCAACCGATAGGCCACACTTCCCGGCTTCTGTGTAATCGTGAAGGGTCCCAGCCATTTTGGCAACATCTTTCGTGCACCCGGCATTTTTGGCCGCAAATTTTGTGTGCTTAAAAGCACACGATCTCCGATGGAGAACATCAACTCACGACGTTTCTGGTCAGCATAGGCCTTCTGGCGCTTTCGAGCCGCATACAAATGAGCCTTTGCATCCCGCCAGAAGGCGTCCATGTGTTCGACAAAGGCCTGGGCGGAGGGCACCTGATCAACGTCGCCCGCGCACTTCACCATTGAAGCGGGTACCATCAAATGCCGACCGTGGTTGAGGAAGAACGGGGTAAATCCAGACGATTCATTGACCGCAAACTTGGCTTGGGCGAAAAAGTCGTCCCCGTCTTCCATTGTTGGGTCAATGTACATGCGGAGCATCTGCTCGAGTGTGCGGTTCATGCACTCTGTTTGCCCATCCGTTTGGGGATGAAATGCTGTGGACATACTTTGTTGCGTTCCAAACCGTTCTTGCAATGCAAGCCAAAACCGGCTGGCGAAGCGTGGATCACGATCAGAGATGATGCGGAGGGGTAAGCCGTGCTGCTTGATGACACCATCATAGAAAAGCCTCGCAGTCTCTTCCGCTGTGATGCGAGTTGTTGTGGACATGAAGTGGGCCATTCGTGTTGCCCTGTCCACCACGACGAAGATGACATCATGGCCTTTCTTGGTCTCCGGGAGTCCCATGATGAAATCCATGGCCACCAACTCCCATGGGTTGTCGAGAAGCTGTAGAGGCTGGAGGAGCCCTGTAGGTGCCTTGTTCGAAGTCTTGTTACGAAGGCACATATCATACACCATGCAGTACTTCCTGATGCCAGTGCTCCACCCTGGCCACTAGTAGTGCTGAGCCAGAGCATGTCCAGTCTTTTTTGGTCCGACGTGACCTGAGGAAGGAGGATTATGAAACTCGAACATGATCTGTTATCGTAAGTTGTTGACATTGGGGACCACCACCTGCTTGCCATGCCAGTGTAACCCGGCAGCCTCCATGAGGCCATGCCGTTCAATGTTCTTTGGCTCAGCGAACCAGGCGTCCACAGTGTAGCCCATCCGAATGCGATCTTGAAAGGGTTCACACTGACCAATGGTCGTGGGGGTGGGCGGAGTGGGTTTGTATGTAATGTTGTCTCCACCGCAATGGCGACAAAGTGGTGGTTTGTGATCTCATTATTGCTCAGCATGAGGCTCATGTGTGTTGGGTTTTGGCTCAATGGGTCTGCCACATTAGCTCGCCCTGGTTTGAACTGCCAAGTGAATGTGAAATGACTCAAGTATTCACTCCACCGTGCCTGTCGACGTGAAAGGTTTGGTTGTGTCTAGAAGTACATGAGAGGATTGTTGTCTGTGACCACCGTGATTTTTCCCTCGGCACCTTCAAGATAGCAGCGCCATACTTTGAAAGCATGCACGACTGCCAGCAGTTCCTGATCCCCAGTGGTGTACCTGGTCTCTGCATCTAAGAGCTTGCGGCTCTCGTAGGCAACAGGGTGGCCATCTTGCATGAGCACGGCTCCCTACCCTTTAACCGATGCATCACATCGTACCTCCCAAGACGTTTTTGGATTTGGGAGTGCAAGTACCAGTGCCGAGATAAGAATCGTCTTCACAGCCTCAAAAGCCTCAGTGCATTTTGTTGACCAAACCCAAGTGCTCGCCTTCCGGGTCAGGGTAGTGAGAGGGCTCACCAATGTGACATAGCCTCTCATAAACCGCCGGAGAAAACATGCGAGTCCAAGGAAGGAGCGGAGCTGACCGACATTCTTGGGTTGAGGCCATTCTTTCACAACCTCCACCTTACGAGGATCCACCCGGATCCCCTCGCCACTAATGACGTGGCCAAGGTACTCCAACTCTGATTGCGCAAACTTGCACTTACTTCTCTTGGCAAGAAAGCAATTATTGCAAAGAATCTCAAGCACCGTTCTAAGGTGTCGCTCGTGTTCTTCGTGGTTCTTGGAGAAGATGAAGATGTCGTCAAGTTACACCAGCACCGACTTGCCGAGGTGTTCTCGGAAGATGTTGTTCATCACCGCTTGGAATGTTGCAGGCGCGTTCGTTAGTCCAAAGCAGAGGAACCAAAACTGATAGTGTCTGAGATGAGTTCTGAATGCCGTTTTGGGTACATCCTCCTCTGTGATCCAAATTTGATGGTAGCCCTGCGTTAGATCTAGATACGTGAAGAATTTTGCTCCTTAAAGCTGGTGAAAAAGGTCCGCGAATCGCGGGAGCGGGTATTGGTTTTTCACAGTCATAAACAAAAGTAGAAAGGGAAACAAAAACACAATTAAAAAAGGTAAAAGGTGGAAGTCTGCAGGGGTGGCCCTGAGAGGGGCTGCCGAGGAGGGGACCCCGGTACACCTTGGGCCCTTTTTTTGTGTTGTCCGCAGCTTGGCAGCCCGGAGCTTGTCACCGCAGAGCTCGAGGGGCCTTTGCGATTGACGGGCCTCGGTGATCAAAGAGCCAGCCACTGCTGGCTGTGCCGCGTGTGGGGGCGGTCGGCTTCCACAAAGCGGCATGCTGCTGGCGAGGGCTGATGCGCTAGGCGTCAGTTGCTTGTGCACGACTGCAGATAGCGTGAGTTACGCAACGGAGACAGTGCTGCTGCTGCTGCAACAATTACTGCGGCTGAAGGTAGTGCCTTGGATGTTGAGTTGTTGTTGCAAATGTTGCTGCTGCTGCGAATGCTGCTGCTACGAATGATGCTGTGAATGCTGCTCCTACTACGAGCTGCACCCACAAGATGCTGCGCGGCAAGCTGTTGCTACGAGCTGCTCCGCCAGCCGCAATGGCTAGTGGCGCGAACGTGTTTGCCGACTGCTGCCGCTGCTATTGAATGTTTCTGCTGCTGTGTGCTGTTGCGCTAGATGTGGCGCAAAAGCCTGCTGCTGCTACGAGCTGTTGCGCCAGCCGAGACGGCTATCTGCACGGATGAGGCGAAGACAGCCAAAACCAGGGACATGGTGAAGCCGCAACCTGAAGCTGCGGGTGCTGCCACGGCTAGGCTGCTGTGACTGTGGAGGAGAGTCTCACAAGGGAGATGTGTTGCAAGTCAAACGACCGCAGTTCTACGTGCTTGTTGCCGCTGAGAGTGCAACCGCGACGAGAGGACTCTTGCCAAAATTGTGGTATCGTTTTGCCTCCAACTCCGCCGGAGTACTATGTGATGGGAGCCATGGGCTCAAGGCCGCCACGTTGCCAGGAACAGTTCGCCCCCACCCAGCCCAACCCAGCCCAGCAAAAAGCTGCTTTTGCGCTTTGTATGGTGGAATGCGAGGGTGGAGTCTATCAACTGCTCTGATACCATGAGGGAATGTAGGAACCTCCCTTTAACGACGTCTTGTTTGAGAGTGTGAATCGTAAGGGACACAGTACAACAGACGGCATTGAGAATGGTGGAGAAAAGGCAAAGATCTGGTTAAACGAATGAGAGTTAGCTAGTACAATGAGCGAGTGAGAGGGATATCCCCTCCGCACTCAGTACGGCCAGCGTCAGTACACGCTGCATGACAGCTGGTCTATGGAAATTCCAAGAAAATAGCCAACAACATCCAAACAGCAATGAGACAGAACCTGTCAACGATACGGCACACTCGGGTGGCCAAATGAAAACGGAACGGAACAGCAGAAGCAGAAAAACAAACTGTGCCAAACTAAATTGGCAGAGGGCAAAGTTGATGTTGCCGAGAAATTACTCATTGTGACCTAGCCACCAAGAAAACTCGTGTGTGCACAATGGAATGTTCAAGGTGAAGCTGAGATTGTCAACATGTTCGTCGACCAATGTAGCCTCCCTCCATGTGAGTAGCGTCAAGGCCAGAGGCCACCAAGACACTGACATAAAAACAATATTGATGTTTTGTCCACGAATAGAAAGAAAATGCAGCATGTCGACGCTATATGCAATGTAGCGTCGACATGCTAACATCATCAATTTCTTTTAATATTCACAAATCCCTCATTCGAGGTGTTTGTGAGTGTTCGTGGAGGAGGGGGTTTTTGTATGGTTCGCATGGGGGGTGCGAGAATCTCTTGCAAATGGGTAGGGCAGTCTTAGTTTTTAAGTCGCTTGACAGGGTGTAGCGTACAGACCATTTTTGCGGTTAAAAATGGTCGTTAAATAATTATCGGGTATTTCGGGTACTCGAGGCTTAGGTTTCAAGGAGTCAAAGCCCGGAAAAAGATATGGGCTAGAGTCGAGTTCGACTCTAGCCCGAAAAATAGCCCGTGGCCGGATTTGAGGAGAAAGGAGTGCCTCGATGGAAAATCCATCGCGTCACTCCTCCTCCACTCTAGTTGGTCGCTAGGGTCCTGTTTCCACATGGCCGTGCCACGTGGAACGATAGGGTTTTTAGATTGCATGTTTGTAAAAATGCCCTATGACGACTATGTCCATTCTGGCGCGGTTCGTCTCAGCCAAAATGGCTGAGGCGACCATTCGCCCCTCCTCCCTAGGACTACACATTCTGAGGGCCTACGTTTTGGGTTCAGAAGTTAGTCGCAAAACGGACCACTTCCGTTACATTGGCATCAGAGCCAGCTCTTTTTCATCATGGCTTCCGCTGTCCACTGGATTCTATTGACGAGAGGTTTCCGTCCGTTGATCAGGGCTTTGAAGAGAGAGTAAATGACTCCTAGTGTGAAACACCACCGGGCAACGAGTCGATAGCTCATTCTTACGAGCCGATAGCTCCATTCGACGAGCCGAGAGCTCTGCAAAAAAAAACAAAGAAACGTTTTGAGGAGCGACAGGCAGAGTGAGCCAGATTTCTTGCCAAACGCCGCCCGGGTGCAACCGAGCCGAGAGCTCGGTCGACGAGTCGACGAGCCGACTGCTCGTTCCTCCGAGCCGAGGGCTCAACTCATAGTGATGGTGGGGGCGATTCCCCCACCGGCGATGGCCACGCGTGAAGGGGGCGAGTTTCTCCCTAGTCCCCTCGTCAAAAGGGCCGACTGCCCCACAAGGTGAGGGAGCATCCCCCCCCCCTCTTTCCTGTATGAGAGGGGCCGGCGAGGAAGAGGGAGGGGCAGAACTTCCCCTTCTCTTCCTCGCGGAGGGAAGCCGACGGCCCTAGAGGAGAGGGAGTGGCATGACCCCTCCTCTCTCTCCCTCGTGGAGAAGAGGCCGACAGCCTCAGAGGAGAGAGAGGGGCGTTACCCCCTCAGCTCTCCCTCATGGAGGGAGCCGACGGCCCAGAGGGAGGGGAGGATGTTCAACCCCCCTTTCTGCCTTGCTTTTGGGGCCGACAGTCCCAACGGAAGAGCGAGGGGTGTTATCCCCCCCCTCTCTCCAGCGCGGAGGGAGTCCGACGACCCTAGAGGAGAGGGACGGGTTTCATCCCCCCTCTCCCCCTCATGGAGGGGCCGACAGCCCCACACGAGAGGGAAGGACGCTCACTCCCCCTCCCTCCCTTGCTTTTGGGGCCGACAGCCCCAATGGAAGAGGGAGGAGCGTTACCCCCCCCTCTCTCCCTCGCGGAGGGGTGGATAGCCCCAGAGGAGAGGGAGGGTCGTTCGCCTCCCCTCCCTCCCTCAATGAAGGGGCCGACGACCCCAGAGAGAGAAGGGTTGGCCACCCTCCCCCCTCCCCCCCGTCTTTCCCTCGCTGCCGTCAGCTCCGAAGGAAGAGGAGGGATGGACGTTCTCCTCCCTCGCTCTCGGAGCCGAGGACCCCAAAAGGAAGAGGAGGGGGGAGACGTTTCCCTCCCTTTCTCTCCAACGTCGGATGGGGGGGATCGACGGCCTGAGAGGAGGGGCGTTTCCCCCTCCACTCCCCTGCCAGAGGGTGTCAGAGGGAGGAAGTTTCCTCTATCCACACCCGTCGGAAGACATGCCCCCCCCAGACAAATTGACAAAGTTACATTAAATTTTCGTCTCCACAGACGTGTGCAAGTGGCGCAGCTGGACACCGGATGGTTGGGAAACATATAGTCACGGGGTCGACTCTCAATGGAGTGGTTTTTATCTTTTCCGTTTCCAGGCCTGATGGCTGGCCAACGGAATCAAAGAGAAGATCCTTGATTGAACCCGAATTTGACCGCTGTAAAAAGTGGCAAGGAGCTTGGTCTGAGCTCTACAATTTTTTTTTTTATAAGTTCTCAATCATTATTCTACAATATTGACCTGTTCATGGAAAAAGGGGGAAGACCGACAGTTTTCCCAACATACCACCCGGTGACTCTTGGAAGATTCCAAGTATCAAACGGAAAAAAAGGAGGCACTAGACATGCCAAATTTTTGGTTTTCTTCATGAATTCTCGAGTTGAGGAATTCTATGTCAACCGTTTACAAAAACGTTCGAAATGGTGAAATTGTTTGTGGTCGAACGCGAGTGTGTGGTCAAGTTGACCATGGGTTTTGACGCAAAAATATAAAAGCTCTAATAAAGCTCTTCCGACAATCAGCAGTTCTGATTTTCTTGTTCTTTTTCGTTCCAAAGCACAAAAGGAGGGAAACCGACAGTTTTCCATGTCTTGGACAATGTGCAGACATCACTTGGAAATATTTGAATGCAAGAAAATTAGCACCGATTGTGCCTAAATTTGTCTGGATAAACCTCAAAGTTTGGGGTAGTCCGTGCAAAAACAGCCCGGAAGGGTGACCGCTAAAAGCCACGACATGGCTCATTGTGGGGTGTACGTAAGATAAACAGTTTTGTTCACGCAAAACGACAACTACAGCATGCGCCACGTTGCAAAACCACAATGGTCACGACCATTGAGTCGAATTCTCAATGAAAATAAAATGAAAACACCGAACGTGTTGCAACCACTCAACGACTCTCCTACCCGTCGCAAGAATGCGAAATGTGCAGACAGCACAAACGAGTGTTGATTGCACGGTTACACGGACGTCGACCACATCATCGACGTAAGTGCCGATTGCACTACGAGCAACAGCACAAGTGTTGGTTGCAGAAATTTTCTCAGTGTCAAACACTCCACTGAAAAAGTGCCAGTTGTACTTTAATCAGGAATGCCAAAAGCATTCGTGATGCTAGTGTCGAACGCACTACTCATGGTCTACGAAGATATGACCTTATTAAAAGCCGATTCCGTATTCACGTGGGTGTCGATTGCACCAAGAATACTGGGTAAGCCATTTGTGAATGGATCTCAACAGAACAAGGATGTGAGTGCCGATCGCACTCAACACACACACACACACACACACACACACACACACACACACACACACACACACACGATGGTGGAAATCCACTCATGATGGTCGATTGACAAGTGCCGGTCGCACCTAGAATATGACCAACATGGAAACTTCAAAAATAGCATTCACGTGAGTGCCGAACGCACGATTACCATGATGTCGAATGCATGCCCGATGAGTGCATCAATTAAATCGTTGACATGAGTGCCGAATGCACCGTTGTCATAATTGCCGATTACACGATTGGCAAAAGCTGCGGGTTGCACTTTTGTCATGGGTGCCGAATGCACCACTAGTGCGAATGCCGAACACACTATGGCCATGAGCTGTGATTGGACTAGCCATGCTAGTGTTGATGGTACAACTCATGTTATACGATGCCGATTGCAATAATAACATGGGTGCCGATCGCACCCCATTGTATGAAGTAGCAAGAACTAGCCAACTCGTTGCCTTGTCAGACTAGCTTGTGATAGACCACCAGACACAAGCATACGATCTATGCGCAGAGTGGTTCTATGGGCAAGTGCGTCAAGCGCGTTATTCGAAACGCCGAAAACACGTTGTTTGACGTTTGCAAGGTATCTCGACGAAGTCGAGGATGGTCATATCGTCAAATCCTTCAAATGGAGAACCGACAGGTATGGCTAGAAACAATCACAGACGGCTGTGGTGATCAGATGTATGCCCGAACGGCATAGAAACACAGTAGTCTCGGTCGTCACCGACTGTGACGATCATTGAAGGTTGAAAACTTTGCCCTGCCGATAGCAGTATGAAAACATACTTCTGAAAGAAGTACAAACCAAAATTCAAACGGATAAATCACACGTGTGACGAGGACGATTTCCTCTGATTTGGGCCATGTTAAAGGTAGATAAACTCCTCCGTATCCGTAGATGGAACGTGCTGCAAAAGCCTCGTCGGCTGAGCACCAATTCCAAAATATATCAGCTTGCATTACCGCAAGGGGTTAGCGCGCATGATCAAGGACCAGAGACAACCCACTTTTTGATGGATCATGGTATGCGATTCATGCCATTGAACTTCAACCACGTGAAGTTGGACACACGACATGCGTGGACAACGTGCACGAAATGCACAATAAGCTAATCCACTAAGTGTTGGTGCGTCGATCACGACACCCAGTTATGGATAAACTGGACAGACGAATGATCACAACGGTTTTGTGGCATTTGAACATGACGACAATATCAGTTGATGTCTTGGATAAAAATGACGACACCATTACACCAAACAAATAGTTTGGTGGGTGCATGACGTGTGCCACGGCAGTCGCACGTTCCATTGCGCTACAATGTTCACAGGAAAATATGATCATTTCATGGCTGTGTCCGTGTCATGACTATGTCATGAGATATAAAACAGACCTGATCTGTTAGCACGCCGACTCCAATCCTCAAGGATTGCCATCGTACTGCCTGTACATAGTGTGTACTGGATGTATCAGGACCTTTTGGAGGTTCTCTGCATCATCAGTCATGGCCGATGCAAACATTGGTCCGTGATTGAACACGTCAAGGATGATATGCTTGAATAAACTCTCAGTGGCGAAACCATTGACACCCTCTCACTCGGTGAGTGATAGATACAAGTCGGGATACCCGACCGGTATCGACGATGAAAAGGTACATGAGTGTACCGACAACCCTGTTCAAAAGGCAAGGATATTTGTGAGTGGGGGTTGTAAATGTGCCAGAGAGGGACAGAGACTCTTCTATGGATCCTGAAAGGTTTAAGACGCCGCAGTGCAGTGGTCGAAAACTGCAAGAGTCACTCTCTGGCGTATGACAAGATTGACTGAATGTCGAAAGTGACCAAATTTGAAGGCGACACCTTCAGTCTATCATCACTCGGCGAGTGAACATGTCATGGACATTGATAGACAAAATTACGTGAACCGATGCTGATGACATAAACTCATCCACAGTACGTCAAAATCTATCTCAAAGAAGATGAGCGACACTCATTTTCTACTAATGGTGCTCCAGAGAACTATGACGATCTCATAGATTTCTACAAACAACTACGACATAGTTGAGATCATGTCAGGGTCTAAGTTTTACGATCAAAGCTTATGACTGTGGAGACGATCTATAAGCCGATAGCTTTAAGATAACAGTGTGTTAGCACCTACATCTTGGTGGTCAGACCGACCACATAACGAGTCATAATCAACATTGAGGCAAAACAATGATCAGTGTGTCATAACTAGATGTTGAGATGAGGACTCTTCAAGATGGACGTTGAGAAACCATATTCCTCATCAGATTCTTTTGATGTTTGGAGAGACATCTCAAAGTTCAGAGCATCGTGATACGGCACACTAGTCGTGTACGCCACGGTCTTCAAACATCATGTACATAGATTCCGATCATACCAAAGGCATGGTGTAGCATTGGCTCTTCAATTTGTTGGAAACCAAACCAAAACCAATCTCCAAGAGAGGTCATAGCGATTACGGTATAGTCGAACCCCGCTTTGATGAACCGGAAGGTCACGGTAAAGCGATTGAACTACCTTGGCTCTGGAGATGGTTCAACTAAAGTACATTGCTGACTGTAAGTACAATATGTTTCGGATGTTGCTACGGTGGTATCCACAACGGTGGTTGTTTGTTGGATGTCTTCGATGAGGGCGATCCCCTCTACAAGTGCCTTGGGTGAGGCACATGAAAAACACTTCGTTGAGTGGAAGTACCGAATGTACAGAACAGAAGACATTGAACAACATGTTTTGTCGTGATTTGGCAAAAACTAACCGCGAAGGGTTCCCAAATGGAACCTTTGGACGTGATGACATAAGCACGAAAGATTTAGGAACTAGTTCCAGGATCACTGGATGTGATTCGGAAATGTTCAATCACAATCACATGGAATTGACACCCGAAAGGTGTTTTTCCAACTTGTGCTGCAATGATTGCGATCATGGTACACCCGTTTGGTGAGTACCATACGATGAACACTTCGTTCGTGGATAGAATCCATGGTCGTTGAAATCGGTCATCTCAGCTAACCTGGTTCAAAAGCAGTGTGCTTTTGACAGGGACGTGAGCGGCAGCCTACGGTACCCATTTCAGACACAAATGAGGGGATGATGGTTGAGACCAAGATCATCTAGGTCGGAGCATTGTCGTGTCTAGTTATGGACTTTGACGGCAGTTGCGCATGCCAGACGACCAATGCCGCCTCGTTCAAAAATGAGTGCAATCTTTGAACGGAAAAACAGGTGTGCTCAGCAACCATGTCTTAGGATATTGGTGCCTCCCAACCCTAAGATGAAGCTAGCATGCGATTCGCATGGGCTTAGTGGAGCTTGGTTGAGTTCACCCAACCAATCCACAGGTGCTGAAAGAGGTCTAGTAGACCTACGCGTAGTCATGAACACGCGGTTACAAACTGAGAGGATTGATATCATCTTGGATTGCACGTATTGATAATGTTGCGGGGAGATACCACCTCGGCAACAACCCCTTGGACGAGAACATGTCCAAACGACATGGAAAGTGTTGTGTGGACCTCAACAGTTTTGACGGGGACGCCCGATTAATTGGTCGCAGGGACGCTCCTTGCAAAGGGGGAGGAGGCGTCACCATAACTGCTTGCTAAACACGTACCACACGAAATGTGGGAAAATTCATCCTGTGGACCCTCTTCCAAACTGGCAGGAACTTGTTGACAATGTACGTCCCAAAAGGCATCGATTATGCCACTGATACACACGTGTGATGAGTCTTCGGTGAAGACTCACCAACACTTGTGAAGAACGTACAAGGATCGTACGTGTCTCATCTTGGTAAGAGCCAAGGATCACGTGATCAACACTGGATGTTGCATGCGAATGATCAGACTCATAAAAACCACTGGTATGTGGTTGATTGTGCGTGAACGTGACGCAACTGTGTTGCGGATGACAAGAGTTCACATAGGTGATCTTGTTTGCATTCCTTGCTGTTTGATTTACATCATGAAGTACGCGATGATCAAACCTCCATGAGCAAAGACGAACCTGGACGGTTCGAAGCAAAGGGGGAGGAATGTAGCGTACGGAAAATTTTTACGGTTAAAAATGGTCGTTAAATAATTATCGGGTATTTCGGGTACTTGAGGCTCAGGTTTCGAGGAGCCAAAGCCTGGAAAAAGATATGGGCTAGAGTCGAGTTCGACTCTAGCCCAGAAAATAGCCCGTGGCCGGGTTTGAGGAGAAAGGAGTGCCACGATGGAAAATCCATCGCGTCACTCCTCCTCCACTCTAGTTGGTCGCTAGGGTCCTGTTTCCACGTGGCCGTGCCACGTGGAACGATAGGGTTTTTAGGTTGCATGTTTGTAAAAATGCCCTATGACGACTATGTCCATTCTGGCGCGGTTCGTCTCAGCCAAAATGGCTGAGGCGACCATTCGCCCCTCCTCCCTGGGACTACACTTTCTGAGGGCCTACGTTTTGGGTTCAGAAGTTAGTCGCAAAACGGACCACTTCCGTTACACAGGGCGTCAATACAATTTGTTTGTTGGGTAGGGCCTCACCAACCCCCTCGCAGATTAGGTAGAAGGGTTATTATGCCTTTTGTCTCCCTAATACCCAAACCGTTCTAGTTTTAACATGAAAACCCCAATCAAACCATACCACGAATTACATTTGGGGTTGAGGGTTTTATTTTTGGGCGGGCCCCTGCTCGGCCCCGCGAGAGCGCAGCCCAGTAGGTTCCCTTTCAATGCATGGGGAGTCTTGGACCCCCCATGCAAACCAAACGTAACCACCCCCTCCCCTCCTCCACAAATATTCACGAACCCCTCAAATGAGGGGTTTGTGAATATTCAAAGAAATTGATGATGTCTGCATGTCAATCCTGCATCGCATGCACCGTCGACATGTTGCGTTTTCTCCTTGTTTGTGGGTAAAATTTCAATATTCTCAGGTCAGTGGGTAGGGGAGTCCTATTCTTCCGAACGCCGGTGTAACGACTGTGTCTCCAGCTCCTACACTTAGTTCGTTGTCAGAGTTCACAGAATGGCATCTAGAGCTCACTCGAGGGGTTTTCCCTTGCGCGTCACTCTTGGGGGCAATCGTCATCAATGACTCGTGTAGGGAGACTGGAATATTTCAAGTTTCCGGAGGCCCATTTCCATTTTTACCTCGCTCCCTCGTTCGAAGCCCAAAACGAGGAGGTATTATCTCAAAATTGTGATTTTGCACAAGTTTTCTGGTTTCAAAACTCGTAGTTCGAAACGAACTCGAGTTTCATTTTGGACGCTTCAGTGCAAAATCGTTGCGTGCGAGAAAAGCAAGGAGAGGTGCTTTTTTCCTAGTCAGCACACTCTGACAAAGCAATCCAAGAATCTAGGACCTTTTTGGACATTTTTCCTATCAGATCTTGACCCTGGACCTCTTGCCTTTTTCTTTTCTGAGGCTAAGGCATGGAGCCAGCGCCCATGGTCACCTAGACAACAGCGGTCGATGACCCCAGAAACTCCGCAAATTCATATCTCCCAATCCAAACCGTTGGATCGGCATTAAACTTGAATCGTAGATATCTTGCCACTTGATTCTTCCAATGGTGAAGATGGATTGTCGATCTGAGGAGGCAATTGGTAGTTTCCTAGAACTTGCTCCTATGGACCTAAAACTGAGCCGGATGGCCCATTTCCCAACATGGACCACCTTGTACCATCTTGTACCACCCTATACCATCCTACCTCAACCTGTACTATCCTACACAATCTTGTACCATCGTATACCACCTTGCACCACCTTATACCACCCTATATCATCTACACCATCCTTTACCAACCTGCACCATCCTATACCACCCTATACCACCTTGCATAACCCTACACCATCGTACACAACCCGTGCACCATCTTACACTATCTTACCTTGTCATGCATAACCTGGCACCACCCTGCATCATCTTGCACCATCCTACACCTGTACCACATAATACTACCTTGCACCATCATATACCACCATGAGCCATCATGTACCACCTTACACTACACTGCATTATCCTACACCATCCTGCACCATCCTGAACTACCCTTCACCACTGTGCACCACCCTGCACCATAGTAGATTTCCTTCTACCATCTTACACCATCCTATACTACTATGTATCATCTTGCACTACCCTGCACCATCCTGCACCATCCTGCACCATCTTATACCTCACTGTACTACCCTCCACCGCCCTCCACTATCCTGAACTATCCTGTACAACCATGCACCACCTTGTACCAGCTTGTATCACCCTGCACCAT
>SZWC01005051.1:101783-118580 GCA_023375785.1 Penium margaritaceum | reverse complement strand
AAGCATGAGCATGTGCACGAGCATGAGCATGAGCATGTGCATGAGCATGGGCATGAGTGTGAGCATGAGACCGACCATGAGCATGAGGATGTGCATGATTGTTTGCATGAGCAAGAGCATGATCATGAGCAAGAGCATGAGCATGAGCACATGGATGAGCATGAGCATGAGCATGTGGACATGGTCAACCTCATGAGCATGAGCATTAGTAAGTGCATGAGCAAGAGGAAGAGCATGTGCATGAGCATGAGTGTTAGTATGAGCATGAGCATGAGCATGTGCAGGTGAACAGGCATGAGCATGAAAGTGAGCATGAGCATGTACATGTGCGTGTGCATGTGCATGTGCATGTGCATGAGCATCAGCATGCGCATGTGCATGTGCATGTTTATGTGCATGAGCATGAGCATGAGCATGAGCATAAGCATAAGCATAAGCATAATTATGCACATGTGCATGTGCATGTGCATACACATGTGCATGCATGAGCATGAGGATGAGCACGATCATGTGCATGTGTACGCGCAAGAGCATTTACATGTGCAGGTACACGTGCATGTGCATGAGCATGAGCATCATTGTAGGAAAGAGCATATGGGCATGTGCATGAGCATGAACATATGTGCATGAGCATGAGCATGTGCACAAGCATGAACTTGAATATGAGCATGTGCATGTCCATGTGAATGTGTATGTGTATGTGTATGTGTATGTGTATGTGTATGTATATGTGTATGTGTATGTGTATGTGTATGTGTATGTGTGTGTGTATGTGTATGTGTGTTTGTATGTGTATGTGTATGTGTATGTGTATGTGTTTGTGCATGTACTTGCATGTGGATGAGCTTGAGCAATAGCATGTGCATGAGCATGAGGATGAGCGAGTGCATTAGCATGTACACATGAATGTGCATATCAATGTGCATGAGCATGAGCATCCGGATGAAGGTTGAATGAAGCTGCCTCTGTTGTTTCCATCATTGCTTCGTGTTCACCGCTGTGCAGGAGGCACTGAGTGCAGCACGCTTGGACATACGGAGTGGGAGCTCTTCTGCCTCAACAGCCAGCGTGCCAGCAGCTGCCTCAACAGCTTGCGCACCAGTAGTTGTCTCAGCAGCCCCCGCGCTAGCAACTGCCTCAACAGCCCAGGCTCCAGCAGCTACCTCGACAGCCCATAGGGCAGCAGTTGCCTCAACAACCCTCGCGCTGGCCGCTCAACGTCTAAGAGTACACGCATCAGGCTTTCAAGCTCCAACAAGGACTGTGCCAACAGCCCCACCTGATAGAGAAAATGTAGCACGCTCTGGAGCTCTGGCGACCAGACCACAGAGGCTTGGTGAAATGGAAAAAGACCGTTGGAAGTCATGGATGCAAGGCCTTTGGATCACTTCTCTCTTGCACTCATGGTGCAAGTGGCGTCATGCCGCGACTGCTGAATGAGAGGCAATTGTGTGCAATGCTTGAAGCACCCTCCTTTCAACTTAATTGTGAATTCATTACTTCCTTTCACACTTTAACGGCCTCTTGTCTCAACATTGACTTGGCCGTATTGTATTGCATTCAGATTCCAGTTTTGGCATGGTAAACCACTTCTATACGAGAAAGCCCTTATGAGACAGTCCAAATTCACATGGTAAGTCTGGTTGCACGTCATTCACATAGATGCCCCAAGTACTAGCAAATCAATTTTGTTAGGTTTTGAATGTTACATTGAGAGAAACATTGTATGTAGTTAACTGGCTGCATTGTGCATCAACTAATTGTTTTTGCGCATCCTCGTTGTGCTCTGTTGTGTCCTCCCGGCCTGTGTACATCGGCGTGTAGATGACCAACCACGAGATTCTACGCTGTTGGAGTGTCGTCCGGTGGATTCGACACACACTGGAGCCTACTCGCAGTTCGCTGGAGCCTCTTCTCCACGGCAACGTGCTCACCTCCATCAGCAAGCCTCCTTGGCGGTCGGGCCTGAGAAGATGCATGGAAGCTTCCTAGCAACACAGTTGCTGACTGGGCGTCAGTGCCTGGTCAGACGATGACGACAGTCACAAGTCGTGCACACACCGGCAAGGGTCTGGCTAGGAGACACAAGGCAAAGTGTTAGAATGCTTCAATAGTATTTGCAGAGAGTAATGACAAATGAGAGGTCCATGGCATAAGTACCTGCCGCGGCGCACGGCGGGTGTCGCAAACGGCAGTGCAAGGTCTGTCCTAAAACAGGCCCAAAATCACTGTTTTGGCCGTAACTCTGCGCACACATGTCAGAACGCTACGCCGTCTGAACGTAGGCGTGCAGAATTACAAACCGGACGCTACGACTGGTCACATGCATGCATTTGGCATCAAACGGTGGACACACAATGCAAAAACATGCAAATCAAGTCCACTACCAGTCCACTGATGAAGTCCTACGTGCTGCACAAAAATTGTAAGAGGTCCCGGGTAGAGTCCAGAGCTCTGGAACGGTCGTTGGTCAGCTCCAAGCTGGTAGTCCACCACCAGATGACGTACCGGTATCACCAGGGTCCGCATCAGGGATCCGCACGAGTATGGACATAGCCGAGTGGTCACAGTAAATTGTACAAGTCAACAGGAACGTCACAAATCACAACACTCCCCCATGACCCGATGGTACGCATGCCCATACACGTGCAGCACTGAGACGAGCACGACAACGAGTGTAATGACAGATGTGACATGGACACAGACACCATCCCACAGTCAACCACTCTCAGGCAAGGGGCGAAGTTCGACAGAACGAATGGCCACTAGGAACTTTTCGCGCGATAGTGCCTTTGTCAAGTAATCAGCACGCTGCATGCCAGTGCCAACCCAAATGACAGAGATCACGTGTCGCTCCACCAAATCACGCACAAAGTGATGCTCAACCGCAATGTGCTTCATGCAAGCATGAAAGACACCAGAGTTCTTCGCAGTGGCAAGAGCACTCAGGTTGCCGCAACGGAGCACAACGGTGGGTACTGACTGACCTAGCTCAAGGAACAGGCGCTGCAGCCATACCGCCTCAGTAGCCCCTATACCCAGAGTGACATACTCTGCCTCCAAGGAGCTACGTGCAATGCATCCCTGCTCCTCGCTGCGCCAGGACACAGCGATACCACCGAATAGAAACACGTAACAGGTGCGACTGCGTCCATCTAGGCTCTAGGCCCATTCGCTGTCAGTGTAGCCATCAAGGACCACCGAACATTGCCGGCAAAAGCAGAGTCCGAGGTACGGTGTGGAGACCACGTACCGCACCACTCGCACAGCCGCGTGAAGGGCTCTAGCGCATGGAGCATGCGAAAACTGGGCAAGGAGGTTGACGGCAAATGTGATGTCAGGACGTGTGGTAATGACCAGGTACATCAGAGATCCGATGATACGGAGGTACAAGGTCACGTCCACTGTCTCCCCCAACTGTGTGGGATCATCCACCTTCAGGAAATTCTGCCCATCAAGAGTAAGAGGTGTGGAAGCGATGGGCACTGCACCAAGAAGGTGCAAAAACGCTCCCCCACGACTCGTGCGTATTGGGCCTGATGCAGCAATAGTGTCTGACGCCTGCGATCTCGCACGATCTCCATACCAAGAAACACCGATGCAGGACCGAGGTCCTTCATCCTATAGGTAGTCTGAAGGACACCCTTGGCCTCCTTCACGACCTCCAGGGGTGGAGACGCGATCAGAAGGTCATCGACATAGACTAGGATGGCGGTGAACCGCTCGGGTGTCGGTAGGATGAAGAGAGAGGGATCTGCCTCGCTCTGTACATATCTTGCACGAGTCAAAGTGCCGGTGATCTCTCGGTTCCAACACCGCGGAGACTGCTTGAGGCCGTACAAGGACTTGCGCAAGTGCCACAACTTGTCTCCGTCCTCAAAGCCTGGTGGCTGAGCCACGTAAATCTCCTCATCCAAAGAGCCATGCAGGAACGCATTGTTCATATTCGTCTCGTGCAGTTCCCAGTCATGCTGAGCCACTACACCGAAGAGAGCTCGAGCTGAGGTCATGCGGCCGACAGGGACAGAAGTGTCAGTGTTATCGACGCCCTCAATGTGAGAGTACCCCTTGACGACCAAGCGGGCCTTGTAGCGTTCCAGTGAGCCATCCGGCTTCACTTTCTTACGAAAGACCCACTTGACCTGAATAGCCTTCCTCCCAGGTTAAAGGTCGACTAGCTCGTAAACTCCGTGCTCTCGGATGGCGCGAAGCTCATCCTCGCAGACAGCACGCCAAGCATCAACATCATGTGATGAGAGAGCTTCCCTCAGTAAGCCTAGGTCAGGCGCCAAAGAGGGAGAGCTCTGCGTTGCAAGAGCACACCCCTCGGTGCTAGGTCTGACGACCACGAGATTGGCTACTGCATCACAAGCGATGTGAATCTCGCGAGTGACAAGATCGTACCCTACCGGATATGCTGGATGTACCTCTTTGTGCTTAGTGCAGACACTCAGGCCTAGGGCCTTTGTGCCGGGATTGCCACTTGCGATACTGCGAGTGAGGCGCTTGGGTGCAGGACCAGACACTTGCTGAGCTCCGGACTCCAACGGTCGAAGGCGACCTCCAGGCTCACGGGAGTAACCTGGGCTCGAGGGGCGCACCTCAAGCTCAAGAGCAGGTACAAGCGCAGCTGGGGAAGGCTGAGGCAAGAGAGCTCATGGTGCCGTGCGAGGAGATGTGGGTGTGGGAGACACGTGACTCGGGGTAAGGGCCATGCATAGAGGAAGGAGTGCCGGCAGACACAGGTACGGTCACAAGAGTACGCACAGGTGTAGAGTCATGGGTACCTCAGGGATGCGAGGGAACGGGGGTAGAAGTCTGCGGTGGTGGAAAGATTTCTGGGCCGACGGTGATGATCGCTTGGTCATCAAGAGCCGGAGACCGTGAAGTGGAGGGAGCTCGATCGGACACATCATCCTGGCGAGGGGTGCTCGCCAAGACAGACTCCCCCATCCAATGAGAGACCTCACACGTAGGAAAGTGTGTGACAAACAGCGATGTAATCAATGTCAGATCACGGTAGGTGAGGGACTCAAAGAAGAGTGCGTCACGAGACTCAACAATGCGACGACGAGCAGGGTCCCAAAAACGACAGGCCTTCGACCGCGAGGAGATGCCGATGAAGGCACACAAGCGGCCCCGCGGTGAGACCTTGGACCCCTGCTGGTCCTCGGTGTACCACACAGAAGCCAAGGACCCCCAGACGCGAGCAAGGCGTAGGTCAGCACGGTGACCAAACAAAAGCTCATACGGTGTGATGTGGTCCGGAAGGGGACGGTGCGGGAGGCGGTTCTAGACCCAAGTCATGTAGGCAAAGCCCTCAAAAGCGAAGGACTCTGGGAGACCACACTCAGACCGCATAGCACGAACCACATCCTCCATGGTGCAGTTCTAATGCTCAGAAACTCCGTTCTGCTAAGGAGTAGCAGGAGTGGAGTCCTGGTGAAAAATCCCGTGCTCAGCGAAGAAGCTATCCATCTTGCCTAGAAACTCGCCACCACGATCTGAGCGGAAGGTGTGCAGCGTGTGGCGGGACTGACGCTGAGCCATCACTAGCCAGAGGCAAACTGTGAGAGTGGCGTCACTCTCTGGCGTTGGCTGTAGATCCACCGCATCTGGGTGAAGTCATCAGTCACGGTCAGGACGTATCGACCCCGCTCCGAAAAAGACTCCACAGGAAGAGGACCAAGGAGGTCTGATTAAACTAACTTGAGAGGGTGAAGGGTGCGAGAGCGGGAGTCAAGGTAAGTGTAGCGATGCATCTTACCCTTGCTACAGAAGAGGTAGTTGGTCTTGGGGGGCTTCTCGAAAGAAGCCGCGTCAAGACCGAGAGCGGACAGTGTCCGAATGAGCTTCGACATAGTGTCGGAGTCCACATGACACAGACGGCGATGAAGAAATCACTGGTGCTCAGGAGACAAGACACCAGTGACAAAAACACGAGTTGAAATAGAGGGAGAGCAAGGAGCACAAGTTTGGGAGACACGATACAGGTCATCCACAACAGAGGCAGGGAACAACACTGCGAGTTTCAATAGCAGTCACAGTCGCGGACTCGACAGTGTGCTCCACAGAGAGTCCCATCGATGTGCAAGCACGCACAGAAAGCAAATTCAGCTCAAGGTCAGGCACAAAAAACACCTCTGAGAGATACAAGGGGCCAGACAGACCATCAAAACGCACGACCCCAACACCCTAGACTGGCAAGGACTGACCAGAGTCTGTGCGGACGGATCCAGTTGCTCCAGGTGACTTCTGGCAAGGACCTCACTAGTTTGCTGCGGGCTCGGTAGGCCCCTGGCAAAGGGAGTGAAAGGCACGGATGTGTGCAGCGTGGCTGGCATGTGTCTCTGCAGCAAACAGGGACAACGCTAGGTCCCAGCCCCCACATGGATCAGCGCCAGTGCCTGTGCCCGCCTCGCCAAGGAACGGGCGGAAGTCAACGATGGTCTCGCGCGGCATGGCATAGAGGAGTTCGCGCATCGCCCTAACTGCTGTCAGTACCATAGCTCGGTCCGTAGTCTGATACGGACTGTGGTAGTAGGACCACACGCCCTCTGAAGTGGCCTAGACCTGAAAGAGGATCTCCCAGCAGTCAAAGCTGTCCTCGTTGACATACCGGGGGGGCGACGTCTCGATGTCCTTGGGTTGCCGCTCCGTAGGGAGAACAACCACAGGCTGGGAAGGACGAGAGATGGGAAAGACGCCGGGAAGAGGGAAGTCGCTGGGTGGGAGGTCAGGCGATGATTGAGGCTCCGGAAAGCAGGATGTGTGTGGGGGCCGAGAGCTCATCTGAAGCTGGCAGATACGCTCCTGAAGCACACAAATCTCACGCTCGGGGGAGTCGCCCTCCATGCCTGGCATGTGTGGATCCTCGTCCCAAGCCTCAAGGGGTGGCGGGTTGGCTCCAACTCCTATCTCCAATGCTGGAGCTGACTGCTGTGTAGAGGGTGCGACTCCGGCCGCTCCCTCAGAAGTCTTTCGTGGAGTCGTGGAATGACCTCGAAGGAGCTCGGTGAGTGTACGGATGACGTTAGTCTGCTCCTCATGTAGTCGACGCATCTCGTCCTGCTCGCTCCGCAGGTCCTCAATGGCCTGTGAACATGGGCTCATGAGCCCTGAGGAGGAAGAAGAGGGATCTAGCACCCTTTTTCCCTTCTCGTCGGACGGAGCCATGGTGCCGCTCATTATGGGCCGAGACGTCAAAGTGGTCTAGTTGCATAAATGTGAGCGTTTCTCGAGGAGTTGAAACGCTGACAACTTTCGGCCCTCCGACCAAAAACTTCACTAAGGCAGGTGTTGACGTCGACAGACATTTGCTGACGTCAGCAAGACCTGATGACGTCAGCAAGTCAGCATGCTGACGTCAGCTCGCCCTCTCTTTTTTTGTTTTTGTTGTCAACCCTTGCGACCCTGTGCGAGGTGGCGGCCGCTCCACAACAGTCGCGTGGGAGCTCCACGGAAGTTACGTAGCAGCTTCCGCTCTGCTGCTACTGCTGTTGCGTTGTCAGCTGCAGTTGCGGCCGCGCGGTTGCATGCAAAACAGCCACCTGGCCGCTGCGCGCGCGGCTGTGGCAGCAGCCGCGTGCTGCTGCTGTTGCTTCAGTGTGCTGCGACTATTGCATGCTTTTGCAGCTGCCGCGCACTACTGCCGCTGTTGCTGCTGTGCTCTACTGCTGCGCTATTGCTGCTACTGCCGCTGTTACTACGCTGCTGCTATGCCGCTGCTGTTGATTCTGCCGCTGCTACTGCTTTTGCTGCTTCTAAGCTGCTGCCATACTGCTGTCGCCGCACACTGCTGCTGTGGTGCTACCTCCGTGCATTGCTGTCGCTGCTGCTGCTGGAGCTGCTGTTGTGCTGCTACTTTGCTACACTACTACTGTTGCTGCTGAATGCTGCCGGCAACTACAGTCTCACATGGTGATGGTGAGCGACGTCGACGCTGGTCTGCTGTCGTCGACAGGTCCTTGTGGATTTTTTGCAGTTGTGGATCTCAATGATGCGGCTCTGCTGCGTCTCTCTTACACAGTTCGGTAAGAACTGTCTCACCACTCTGATACCATGCAAAGATGCATGTAAGCTTCCTAGCGACATAGCCGATGACTGGGCGTCAGTGCCCGGTCAAACAGTGACGACAGTTACAAGTCGTGCACACACCGGCAGAAGGCAAAGTGCCAGAATGCTTCAATAGCATTTGCAGAGAGTAATGAAAAATGACAAGTCCATGGCAAAAGTACCTGCCTCGGCGCACGGCGGGTGTCGCATGCGACAATGCAAGGTCTGTCCTAAAACCGGCCCAAAACCACTGTTTTGGACGTAACTCTGCGCACACATGTAAGAACACTACGTTGTGTGAACCTAGACGTGCACAATCACAAACCGGACGCTACGACTAGTCACATGCATGCATCCGGCATCAAATGGTGGACACACAATGTAAAAACATGCAAATCAAACCACGGCCAGTCCACCGATAAAGTCCTGCGTGCTGCAGAAAAATTGCATGAGGTCCAGGATAGGGTCCAGAGCTCTGGAACGGTCATTGGTCAGCTCCAAGCTGGTAGTCCACCACCAGATGACGCACCGATACCACCAGAGTCCGCATCAGGGATCTGCACGAGTATGGACACGGCGGAGTGGTCACAGTAAACTGTATAGGTCAACAGGAACGTCACAAATCACAATAGGGCTGCCGGCGGTCACTGCTACCGCAAATGCTGTGTGCATGCATCAGCCGTTTGATCTGGCTGTATCGTTGCGTCTGTAGTGTCATGCTCTGCCTAGGGTCCATGTCTTGTGTTGCGTGGCACTCTGGGGCATCAAGGACCATCGTAGGCACTGCCCGCGTGCAGGCAGCCATAACTCTTTGCTGCTATTTTTGTAGCTGATTCTGACAGCAAGACTGTGTTCACAATTTCGGTATTTTGGCATGGTCCAGTTTTCAGGCGAAATAGACGCCGCCCCGGTTTTGCGCTGTCGGCCGTCTGGCAGGGCTCACTGACAAAACCCTACATGCCAGAAAATAGGTCTAAGGCTATTTTATGATTGGTTGATTAGCTGAGTAAGAAATTCTACAGAGCTGGGGGGGGGGGGAGCTAGAACTTGGAAGGGTCTCCCATTGTTACTCATTCTTCATTCCTAATCAGTCACTTTCAGTTTTTAGCTGCTTTCTGACGCTAACACAGGCGTCCGCGTTTCTAAGTAGCAAACCCAGAGCTTCCAGACNGGTTTTGCGCTGTCGGCCGTCTCGCAGGGCTCACTGACAAAACCCTACCTGCCAGAAAATAGGTCTAAGGATATTTTATGATTGGTTGGTTAGCTGAGTAAGAAATTCTACAGAGCTGGGGGGGGGGGGAGCTAGAACTTGGAAGGGTCTCCCATTGTTACTCATTCTTCATTCCTAATCAGTCACTTTCAGTTTTCAGCTGCTTTCTGACGCTAACACAGGCGCCCGCGTTTCTAAGTAGCAAACCCAGAGCTTCCAGACTTTGACTCTAGAGCAGTAGACTCTAGGGGCAGCAGACTTAAGCAACAAGCGTGGAAGCCCGCAAGCTGCATCAACAACACTGTTGCCCCAACCTGATGCCTAGCTTTTCCTTTATGGTATCAGAGTCAAAGCATAGCAGCAGCAGTAGAAGACTAGCGTACAAGTGCTAGACAACGCCGGCGGACCCCCATACGCGTTAGTGCAGCAGAAATACTACCAGATTTTTTCCGCCAGCATTGACTTGCCTGGTGGCGGCGTTAGAGTTTTTCCCACGGCCACAAGGCAAGGGAAAATGCTGTAGGATTTTTTCTGGCAGCACTCACCCCCATGCGTGACGCGAGGAGGTGAGCGGCAGGCCGTGTACAAAACCTGCGAGCGAGGACACACGTGGCAACGTCACCCACGTGTAGTGACTAGCACCAACGAGCAGCAGTAGCAGCTCGGGCAAGCAACAGTAGCGAGCAATGGCAGCAACAGTGAGCAGCAGCAGCGTGCAACAGCAGCAGCCGGCGGCAACAACAGCTCGCAGCAACAGTAGAAGCTGGTAGTAACCGCAGCAGTCCGTAGTAGCAAGCAGCAGCGGTGACCAGCAACAACTCTCAGTAGCAGCAGCGGTAGAGAGGAGCAGCAGTAGCAAGCTCCAGTAGGTGCAGCAGCAGCCACAGTAGCAAGGAGCAGCAACAGGTGGTTGCAACAACTGCAACAACGAGCAGCAGCGACTAGCAACCACCACCAGCTGCTGCTACTTGCAGCGCGCAGGTCGCCGCGAGCGGCGGGCTGCAAGCAGCGAGCCTATTGCTTGCTGCGAGCAGCGGACTGTGCGCAGCAAGCAGCGAGCTTGCTGTTGGCAGCCCGCTACCCACGGCGAGTAGCAGAGCTCGCTGTGCTAGTCGAAAAGGAAAAAAACACAAAAAAATTCACCAATCCAGCAGGAGCTGCCATAGCCGCAGCAGTAGCCACAATAGCCGCAGCAGCACGCAGCAGTAGCGGCAGCAGCAGCAGCAGTAGCGGAGGCACCAGTGGTAGCAGCGACAGTAGCTAGAGCAGCAACTGCAACAGCAACAACAGTAGCAGCACTATCAATTTTTGCTACCACAACAGCCACAAGAGCAGTAGCAGTAGCAACTGTAATAGTAGCTACATGAGCAGTAACAGCAGTAGCAGTAGTAACACCAGCAACAACAATAGTAATAGTAGCAGCAGCAGCAACAACAGTAGCACTAGCGACATGCAGCGGTAGCAGCAGCAAGAGCAGGAGCAACGACATCACTAACAGTAGCCACTATAGCAATGTGGCAGTAGTCCTAACAACGGCCGCTACTGTCGTCAGCATCCAGCCACTGACGTCACTTGTGACGTCATTCTTGACATCATCAACAAAGGAAGGGGGAAGGTGGGAAAGAAACTCTATAGCAATAGCGGAAGCAGATAACGCGGCAGCAGCTCCTGATGCCAGCTGTTCTAGGATGACGTCAATGCTGACATCAGCAGCATGAAAAAGAAAACAAAAAACAAGAAAAATGAAGAGACCAAAACCCATGGCTAATAGCACCAGTGGAAAGGGCTCCTCCTCCGTTGGGAGGACCCCCAAGGAGGGTACCCCCCCCTCTTCTTGCAGCAATTGCAATAGCTATAGTAGCAGTAGTAGCAACAGTAGCAACAGCAGCAGTAGCAGCAGGAACAATAGTAGGAGCAGGTGCAATGGTAGCAAGTGAAGCAGCAACAGCAGCAGCAACAACAACCCACATGAGGCCTCGCAGGCACCTCTGACCCCCTGACTGCCATTCAGCAACAGCTCACCGCCTTGACTTAGCATCTTCTAACATTATAGCCATTGGCCTCACAGACTTCAACTTGTGCTCGTCCATCGTTTTTTCATTTGGGGCACGCCAACCCTGCTGTGTCTACTGCTACGCATTACCTGACGCAGCAGCAGAGTCAGGGCCAACGGCAGACACTAACTGTCGTCCTTGGCCCCACTCTAGGCGCCGGCCGCAGGCAAAAAGACATTGAGACGTCGCCCCCGCCGCTTCAGGCCGGCGAGCAGTTCCGGAGCTGGGGGCTCAACTTCTGCATCTTGGTGCATGGTGAGGGTCTGTGGGCATACTACACCCTCATGTACGACTCCACCCAGGCTGACCAGGTGTATGACACCGGTCGCACCGTACGCGCCCTTGCTCCCGTAGCTCCTCCGGCTTCCCGCCTGGCCTTAGAGCCTTTTCTCGACGACTTTTTGGTGGCATCCCAGACCCTGCAGCCCCGTGGCACGTCCTCACTCCTCCCCATCGCCTATTTAGCGACATTAAGACCAGCCGTGTGCTGCGGGAGTTCAACTCCCTGCACATGGAGGAGACGGAGACATTCACCGCATACTGGCAGCGAGCTGAAGCATACTCCGTCGCCTAGGCACCTCTACTCCACCCCCTCTGGCCGCGCTCCTCACCATCAAGCTAGGTGCCACGGACGCATATGTAGACGTCTGCATCTACTACTCCCAGGATGTCCTTCCCACCATGGCGGCCTAGGGCACCCTCATGCCTTGGGCATATGAGCTCTTCCTCAAGATTGAGGAAGCTCACCTGGACTCCCGTCTCCAACGCAGAGAGGCCCTCGCCTCCCCTGCCATCGCTTTTGTGGCCATCGCTTCTCCCGCAGCCGCTACCTCCCACAACTCCTTGTCGCTGGGGAAGAAGAAGCGCCGGAGCAAGAAGGGCAAGAGTTAGCAACAGCAATAGCAGCAATCGACTAGGTCAAGTAGTGGTTCGGTCTACCACAACTGTGGCCAGCCAGGGCACGGGTTCTACACGTGCCTGCTGCCGACGGACGAGGCATCCTTCATCGCCACCATGCATCGCCAACGGGAGCACCGTCTTGCCTCTGCCCCCGTAGCTGTCGCCGCCCCTAACACCTCGACCCCATCCAGCAGCTCCACTCCTCCCACCGCGACACCGGTCCCGCTGACGCCAGCTCCTGAGCAGTATCATCCGCAGTCGTGGGCGTCCCCATTCCCTTCATCGTGGCAGTCCTCCTTCTAGTCGGGCTCACGCACCATCACTCTGCACTCAGTCTACACTCCCGGGCCGTCCACGCGCAAGCGTTGGCTTGCCTCGCCCTCCCCCCCAAGGGAAGTGTGAGTTGCATCACCTCCTGCTTGTTCCCATTGCCGTGAATGAATGAGCTTGAGCTGCGGTCGTGTCCCACTTCCTCGTCTATCTCGTCATCTTCTGCGATCTCCTCTGTCCCCCTTTGTAATGACGTCACATGGCTTGATGACTGGCAGTCTCGGTTTGTACCCCCTTCCACCATGTCCTGATCCCTCGCTTGCTGCCATGTGACTATCAGTGATCTAGCGACACTATTCCAAAACCCTGCCGAGACTTGATTCATTGATTCCGGAGCCACGCATCACATGACGGCCTCTCACAAGGTCTTTAGTATGCTTGGTTCTGTTGGCGATGTATGCGGGGTCCCGACGGGCTCCGGACAGGTGTTACTTGTCCACGGTGTCGGCATCGTTTGTTTCCGTGGTCCAGCCGATGATATCTTCTTGACTGATGTCCTCTTTGTCGTAGGTCTTGAGCTCAACCTTCTGTCCATTACTGCCCTTCACCGCATGAGCATAGACGTTGTGCACTCGCATGGCGTTGGCACGGTGTTGTTGCGTCCGTCCGGTCTTGTCGTTATGCATGCCACCGCCCTTGGCAACGTGTGGTACGTACATCGTCTGTCCTCCTCTCCTTCCGTCCCCTCCTCGTCGGCCGCCACAGGTCATGGGTTCGTCACTAGCACGCTCTCTCCACAGCACACCCGCCTCTTGGACCGCCGCCTTTGCCACCTCCACTTTGTTACCGTAGATACCATGCTCCGCACCCAGCCGGCCAAGGGCCTTGACTCGGAGGCTTTCCCTCTCCCGTGCCCCACAGAGTGCATTGATTACGCTCAGGGCAAGATGCACCGGTCCACATACCCTTTGTCCTCCTCCCGTGCATCCGCCCCTCTAGACCTTGTCCATTCCAATGTCATGTGTCCTCTCCCTACCAAGTCTGTCGGAAAACACGGGCGCTATGTCCTCACCCTCATCGATGACTATTCTCGCTACTACTGGGTCTTCAGCCTTTGGCAGAAGAGCAATGTTGCCCATGCCATTCAGGACTGGCTTGTCCATGCGGATCGCGAGTGTGGTCGATCTCTTCGCCGCTTTCGGTCCGATTGCAGTGGTGTGTACATGGACAAGACCACGATGTTTCTCGCCTCCCGCGGTAACCACCACGAGACATCCGCGCCCTACACGCTTGTCCAGAATGGCATCTCCGAATGGTGGAACCGTACCATGGCTGGCGCCGTCCGCACCATGCGGTTTGCGTCTGGCCTCTCCGATGGCTTCTACTTTTAAGCCATGGCCTACATGATAAGGTTCTGGAACCGGATACCCCAAGGACCCCTTCCCCGCCAGTCCACGCCATACCACGCTAGTGCGGTCAGCGAGCTGACCTCTGCCTGGCTTGGGTCTGGATGTGCGTGGCCATTGTGTGGCTGCCCGCCCCGTAGCAAGGCGGCAAGCTCGCCCCCCGCGGGCGTCCTTGCACCTTTCTCGGTATCTCTCGTCGGTCCGAGGCTTGGCACTTTTGGGATCCCTTTGGACACTACATCATCAAGTCCCGCGATATCCTCTTCTTTGAGGAGCTGTTTCCGCGCGATCTCGTTTGCTCCGGCTCGTCGGTGTCCTATTTTGTCGCATGGGGGAGTGTGTTGAAATAGTGTGCACCTTGTCCACTGCCTAGCTGGCTAGCTACACATACAGACAAGGCATGCACTGCTCTATGGAGTATGTCCCCTTGGTCTGTTCTGAGATGGGCCAGGAATGCACTGCCCATAATGGGTATGTCCCCTGTGGCTCATCATAGGAACCATACCTTTTTGGCTTGGTTGATTAGGCACCGGAGTCTCAAACCAGATGTCGCGGGTTCAAACCCCGCGACGGGCGTAATTTTCTTTGTGGCCAAAACTGGGACAGGAAGCTTCTAGGAAGCTTACTAGAGCCTGCCTTGAGGATGACACTTGGCGGTCTAAGGACGCGCCAAGTAGGAATGTAGGATGAGGTTGGCTCCAGTGGAGCCACTACAAGTAGAAGCTTTAGCAAAGCTCTGCAAGTATAAAATCCTGTACCTTGCATGCATCCATTAACAGTTCTTGCCTTTGAGACTCCTCACAGAGTGTCCAACCAAAGGTAGACACTAAAGACCAACATGCGGACTTCGTGAGGTTGCAAACCAAACGAACCTAAAGTGTGGATCCCTCGTTCGAGGGTGATATGTTATCTTGGTTGCAATACCAAGAGCGGTTGGCGGCCTCCCATGTCGGGACCCGTTTTCTAGACCGTTGCTATCAAGCGCATTGACAAAGGGTTATGGGCCCACACTTCTGGTTCTAAGGCACGCTTCCAAGACCGACTAGCGCGTGGTCTTGCAGGGCGCACNAACCAAACGAACCTAAAGTGTGGATCCCTCGTTCGAGGGTGATATGTTATCTTGGTTGCAATACCAAGAGCGGTTGGCGGCCTCCCATATCGGGACCCGTTTTCTAGACCGTTGCTATCCGGCGCATTGACAAAGGGTTATGGGCCCACACTTCTGGTTCTAAGGCACGCTTCCAAGACCGACTAGCGCGTGGTCTTGCAGGGCGCACAGGTACAACAGGGACACGACCATCGGACGGCTCCATCTGCTCCATCGGCTCCATCGGCTTCTTCAGGTAGGGTGCACGCACGTGGCGGACTAGGGGACGAGGAATCGCTCTGTCCATGTTGGACAAGACCCTCGAGCCCCAACGGGATTAAGCTCTACCCCTTTTTAGAAGGTGGTACAACCCCGAGTCCGTTCTCTCACGACGGCACCATCCCCTTAGGCGATCATCGGCGGGAGGGGTATGCAACGGAATCAACTGCACCTTTGACAACGGTCGTAGTCAGCAGCCTCATCAGCCTCATCGGCCTCAACGAAGCAGAGTAGCAGCGAAGCAGAGAAGACGAGCAACCGCAAGAAATGGCGGATCCGACTCCAGCCCGCCTTGAGGCGGGTATGTCCAAATTCACGGGGACAGGTTTTCCCTTGTGGAAATGGCAGTTTGAGATTGTCATGAACGTGCGTGGCTACCTTGACATCCTAAAAGGGACCGAGATAGCACCAGCCGATGCGACCGTGACGACGCATGCGACTGACCTTGCAGCATGGACGATGAAGAACAACATGGCTCTCGCCATTCTTGTGACGTCCATCAACGAGACTCAACACTCCCACATCACAGGATGCACGTTGGCTGCCGAGGCCTACGCAACACTCGCACGCGTGCATCAATCGAATGCCCTAGCAAACCGACTCTTCATCTTCCAACGGTTGATGTCGATGAGGGTGAGCGAAGGAGAATCGATACCCGCATTTTTGCACTCGTTCGACAACGTGCTGCAAGAGGTCCAGCAAATGGAATGGAATCTCGACTCCAACATGCGTGCCATGATCCTTCTAATGGCGCTGCCGGAAAGCTAGGGGTCCTTGATCACCGTTTTTGGCGGTTGGAAGGAGGCAGATCTGACGTACGAGGCTGTCGCCGAACACGTCCGCAACGAGTCCATGCGACGCAGTAGCGCCTGAGGCAAACATCTCAGCCTATGCCTCTCGCTTCGGTGGACAAAGTGCAAGCTCTCGCTCCAGTCAAGGAAACAGCGGAAGCGGTGGCAGTGGAGGGAAAGGCAATGGTGGCGGGAAGAGTTCCAAGAAGCCCGGCAACTGTCACATCTGTGGCAAGGCTGGGCACTGGGCTAGGGACTGTCGTAATCCCAAGAGAGAAGGCGGGAACAAAGGTGGAAAGGAGAAGAAGGAGCTCACCAACATGATGGCTAGGGGGCTGCCCATGAAGGGCGCAGCGATCCTTAGGCCCGGGGCATTCGCCCTTGACTCGGGCACCAACCACCACTCATCAAAAGAGAAGGGTGGATTTGTCTCCATGGCCGAATCTGTCATGCGCATCAAGTGTGCAAACGGTGGCATCGTCCAAGCCATGGGCGAAGGGGACAAGGTGATCACGTTCAATGTGAATGGTGCGGAGAAGGCAGTCAACCTTCAAAAGGTGGTGTACATGCCCTCCTTCGCAGCCAACTTGCTGTCCGTCTCACAAATCACCGACAACAACATGACAATGGTGTTCACCAACAAGGAAGCGGTGGCCCTAAAAAACGAGGATATCCAGATTTTGTACACCAAAGACGACCTCATGCTTCAAGTTCCAAGAGTCGACGGCCTCTACGTGCTTCAAAC
>SZWC01005051.1:82737-101376 GCA_023375785.1 Penium margaritaceum | reverse complement strand
CATTGTGTGAACCATGCCTCCAAGCGAAGGCAAAGAAGAAGCCGTTTGGGAGAGGAGGTCAACGAGCGGAGCACGTCTTGGAACTGATACACAGTGACGTGTGTGGACCCTTCCGCACACCGTCTAACGGAGGAAGCAAGTACTTCCTGACCTTCATTGACGACCACAGCCGCAAGTTGTGGATCTACTTCCTCAAAACAAAGGGAGAGGTCAAGGAGAAGCTCCTCGAGTTCGTCGCCATGGTGGAGCGGCAAACGTCCAAGAAGGTGAAGGCGCTCCGAAGTGACAACGGGGGTGAGTACGAGGCATGCAAGCCTTGGCTCAAGCATCATGGCATCCGCCACGAGCAAACCACCCCTTACAACCCCCAAAGCAACGGCATTGCCGAGAGGATGAACCAGACCCTACTCGGCATGGTGCGAAGCATGCTCTTCGACGCCAAGCTTCCACCTCGCTTTTGGGCTGAAGCAGCAACAACGGCTTGCTACCTCTTGAACCTCACACCAGCGACCGCCTTGCGGAAGTGTGGAAAGGAGCAGGACAAGTAGCTGAAGACCCCACAGGAAGCATGGTCGGGAAAGAAAGCCAACGCATCTCATCAGAAGGTATTCGGGTCAACTGCATGGGTGAAGATCCAGTCGGGAGAAGGTGGAGGCAAGCTCGATGCACGCTCCAAGAAGTGCATCATGGTTGGGTACGACACGTCACACAAAGCCTATCGGCTTTGGGACCAGGTAGCAGGCAAGCTCGTGAGGAGCCGCGACGTCGTGTTCGACGAACGCACCCTTGGAAAGGGAGAGCTGTTGGACCCGACCCTCACTCCCAAAGCGGGAGAGTGGATAGTGTTGCTTGAGTCCGGAGACCAAGCGCCAGACAACTGGCTCGCCTTGCCAGCAGGTGGTGGGAATGGGAGAGTGGCTGCGAAGGATGATGCATCATCTGACATGGACGGGGATACCGAGGCGTCCGAGGCTTCCGAGTCTGACTTGGAGTCCGACGACTCTTCTGACGACAACGACGACGACAAACCACCACCTGTGGAAGCACCAGCACCAAAGCAAGAAGCGGCACCACTACCCCGGCGTAGTTTGCGACCAAAGAGAGCACCTTTGCGGTATGAGGATGATTGGACCGGCCTTAGCTGGTNCATTGCCAGAATGACCCGAGCATGTACGTGCGCGATGATGGGAGAGGGCTGATGCTGGTTGCGCTGTACGTGGATGATCTGATCATCTGCTCGTCTTCGGTCGAGCTGCTGGATGGGCTGAAGTCTGACCTCAGCAAAAGGTTCAAGATGAAGGACATGGGTCCTCTCGAGTACTACCTCAGGATTGCCATCCACCGCAACCGAGTAGCAGGCACCATCGAACTCAGCCAAAGCAAATACATTGGTGAGGTGCTGAAGCGCTACCACATGGAAGACTGTAAACCTGTCAGCACCCCAATGACGACCGACACAAAGCTGAAGGCCTCCATGTCGCCAAGCAACGAAGCAGAACAAAGGGAGATGCAAGACATCCCCTACCAGTCCGCCGTGGGTAGCATCATGTACGCCATGGTAGGGACTCGTCCGGACATCTGCTATGCTGTGGGACAAGTGAGCAGATTCGTGGCCAACCCTGGGCCACAACATTGGCAGGCTGTCAAGCGCATCTTGCGCTACCTGCAGAAGACACGTCACATGGGCCTCGTCCTTGGAGGCCAAGAAGGAACGGACCCCCTTCGTCTGAAATGCTACACCGACGCTGACTGGGGAGGAAATCTCGACGACAGGAAATCCACCTCTGGATACGTGTGTATCTTGAATGGCGCTGCCATCTCATGGGCCAGCAGGAAGCAGGATTGTGTTTCCGTGTCCACGGCTGAGGCAGAGTACGTTGCTTTGTCTGAGGTGTGCAAGGAGACTCAATGGCTCCGCAGCCTGCTTGGCGAAATGACAGTGCCACAGAAAGACGCCACGATCGTACACGTGGACAACATGAGCACCATCTCGATGGCTGAAGACGAGATCATCTCCCGGCGAACGAAGCACATCGACATACGTTACCACTACTCACGTGACCTGGTCATGAAGAACGTGGTGGACTTGCAGCANTGTTGAAATAGTGTGCACCTTGTCCACTGCCTAGCTGGCTAGCTACACATACAGACAAGGCATGCACTGCTCTATGGAGTATGTCCCCTTGGTCTGTTCTGAGATGGGCCAGGAATGCACTGCCCATAATGGGTATGTCCCCTGTGGCTCATCATAGGAACCATACCTTTTTGGCTTGGTTGATTAGGCACCGGAGTCTCAAACCAGATGTCGCGGGTTCAAACCCCGCGACGGCCGCAATTTTCTTTGTGGCCAAAACTGGGACAGGAAGCTTCTAGGAAGCTTACTAGAGCCTGCCTTGAGGATGACACTTGGCGGTCTAAGGACGCGCCAAGTAGGAATGTAGGATGAGGTTGGCTCCAGTGGAGCCACTACAAGCAGAAGCTTTAGCAAAGCTCTGCAAGTATAAAAGCCTGTACCTTGCATGCATCCATTAACAGTTGTTGCCTTTGAGACTCCTCACAGAGTGTCCAACCAAAGGTAGACACTAAAGACCAACATGCGGACTTCGTGAGGTTGCAAAACAAACGAACCTAAAGTGTGTATCCCTCGTTCGAGGGTGATATGTTATCTTGGTTGCAATGCCAAGAGCGGTTGGCGGCCTCCCATGTCGGGACCCGTTTTCTAGACCGTTGCTATCCGGCGCATTGACAGAGTGGTGAGTCCGTCCTCTGCCCTGCCGCTTCTGGGTGTTACATCACTTTGTCCCTCCAAGCCAACAGCCCCTGTCGCACCCGTTGGCCCCTCCGAGCCAGCAGCCCTAGTTGTGCCTGCTCGCCCCTCCAGGCCAGCCACCCCATTCATATCCAGTGATCCCTCCGGACCAGCCGCCCCAGTCGGGTCCACTGGTCCCTCCGGGCCAGCCGCCCCAGTCGTGTCCACTGATCCCTCTGGGCCAGCTGACCCAGTCGCGTCCACTAGTCCCTACAGGCCAGCCGCCCCAGTCATGTCCACATATCCCTCCGCGCCAGCCGCCCCAGTCGCGTCCACTGGTCCCTCCGGGCCTGCCGCCCCAGTCGTGTCCATTGGTCTCTCTGGGCCAACTGTCCCAGTATTGTCCACTGGTCTCTCCATGCCAGTCGCCCCAGTTGCGTCCAATGGTCCCTCTAGACTAGCTGCCCCAGTCGCGCCCGTCGATCCCTCCGGGCCGGCGGCCCCAGTCGCATCCGCTGGCCCCTACTGCCCAACAGCCACAGTCGCGTTTGCTGGTCCCTCTGGGCCAGGAACCCCGTCCGCCTTTGTCGGCCCGTCAGACTCAGTGCCATCTCCTGCCCTGCCGCGTTGCACACGTGGCCGAGGTGGCAGTCTCCGACCCAAGCCGTCAGTAAGCGCAGAGACCGCAACACCTCGCCTAGTGGTGTCTTGGCCCCCTGTCGCTCCACGTGTCTCTTCCACTCCTACGGTCGTTAGCAGGGACCCTGGCACCAAGGCCCTCGGCCTGACCACTTTAGCTATCATTACAGACCTTCACCTTGGCTCTGCACTGTGCTACGTCATGCTTCATCACGAGCATCGGCATGTTGTCATGGCTGCACTTGCACGCATCCCACATAGAGCTCGAGATGCACACGCTCTCTTAGTCTGCTCCATAGCACGCCCGGAGGACCCAACCACCCTACGTGAGGCTCGAGCCTCTCACGAGGCCGTACATTGGCATGCTGCCTGCGGTGACGAGCTTGCTGCTATCCAACAGCACCACGTGTATGAACTTGTCAACCTCCCTCCATGTCGGAAGGCCATCGGTGCCAAGTGGATCTTTCGACGCAAATGGAAGCCCGACGGGTCCTTGGACAAGTACAAGGTCCACCTCACAGCCAAGCGATTTGCTCAGGACCATGGGGTCAATTACGACCAGATCTTTGGCCGGTTCTCCATGAGCCGGGCGCTCTTCAGCCTGGTTGCTCAGCATGGGTGGGAGCTGCATCAGATGGACGTGAGCAACGCACTCCTCCATTGTTCACAAAAGGATGAGGAGCTCTACATGGTGCAGCCTCCAGGCTTCGACGATGACACTGGGAGAGTCTGGCGGCTACAGAAGGCCCTCTACGGCCTAAAGCAGTCACCTCGGTACTAAAACCAGGAGATCAGCAACACGCTCCTCCAGGGCGGCCTCCAGTGTAGCACCGCTGACCCCACACTGTGCGTCAGCCCGCGAGGCTAGACCCTCGTCGCTGTCCTGGTCTACGTCGCCGATCTCCTCATTGTGTCACCTGAGATGGCTGCCATCCAGCGTGTCAAGGATCTGCTTCACACCGCCTACCAGATGAAGGATCTCCGGTCTGCCCGAGTCTTCTCCGGCATGGAGCTCGAGCATCATTGCTCCCAGGGCATCCTGCAAGTCCACCAGGCTGCTTATGTGCAAACCTTGTCCACTTTCTTCACCAAGGACCTGCCCCTCGTGCCGAGCACATCTTCACCCACGTCACCTGATGGCTAGGTGAAGCTGAAGAGTGTTGACCCAGCCATTGTGGGGAGCCAGTTGACGTGACCACGTACCTGCGAGTCATTGGGTCACTTATGTTCCTTCCGACGACAATGCACCCAGACATGGCGTTCACCGTCAACCTCCTGGCTCAGTTTTCTCAAGAGCCGCGTCACCTCCACTTCAAGACTGCGATCCGAGTATTGCGCTATGTTGTCTGGACTCCTCAGCGAGGTCTTATGTTCCGCCGCCAGCCGTCTGTGGTCGCGGTGGACTACACCGAAAGTGACTGGGCCGGCAGTCCAGACGGTGAGAGTTGCATAGGCTGGATCTTTCTGGTCGATGGCATGCCTGTGTCCTAGCGTAGTGACAACCATGGGTGCATTGCACGCAGCACTGCTCAGGCTGAGTACGTGGCCCTAGGCTAAGGCGCGTGTGAGAGTGTGTGGTGGCATCATCTGTTCTCTGAGTTGCGTCAGTCCGTCGCATCCATCATGTTGCATTGTGACAATGAGAGTGCCATGGCCATCGCTGACAATGACGGCGTGCATCACACACGCACAAAGTACATTAACGTAGAGTATCACTAGGTGCGTTCCTTGTTGCATGAAGGCAACCCTAGCATTTTGTGGGTTGAGACAGCACGCCAGCTAGCTCATTTCTTGACCAAGGCATTGAAGCGCGACTCGTTCAAGGAGGCAGTCAGTTCGGTCACGGTGCGTCTGTGAGTTGCTCTTTATGTCCCTGGTTGCGTCTCTGCATGCTCTGGGGGAGTCTGACTGTTGACAATGTCTCTGCCCACCCGTGTGCACTACGCCCATGAGTTATGGGGGAGTCTTGGTTTTTGCGCATCCTCATTATTTTGTGTTGTGTCCTCCCGGCTTGTGTACATTGGCGTGGAGATGACTAACCGCAAGAATTGACACTGCTTGAGTATCGTTCTGTTGAGCCGACGCACGCTGAAGCCTACTCGCAGTTCGCTAGAGCCTCCTCTTGATGGCAACATGCTTAAATCCATCGGCAGGCCTCCTCAGCGATCGGGCCGCCAGAGGTCACTGCCACTACAGATACTGTCTGCATGCTTCAGGCGCTCGATCTGACTGTATCGTGTGTCTGCAGTGTCATGCTCTCCCTAGGATCCATGTCTTGTGTTGCGTGGAATTGTTGGACATCATGGACCATCGTAGGCACTGCCTGGGTTTAGGCAGCCATAACTCCTTGCTGCTATTTTGCTAGTTGATTCTGACCGCACGAGTGCGTTCACAGCGTTGGTAACTTGGTATGGTCCAGTTTTCAGGCAAAACGACGCCCGGATTTTGGGCTGTCGGCCATCTGGTAGAGCTTACCGAGAAAACCATGCCTGCCAGAAAATAGTCCTAGGACTATATTCTGATTGAATGGTTAGCTGAGTAACAAGTTCTACAGAGCTGGGGGGGAGCTAGAACTGGGAGGGGTCTCCCATTGTTGCTCATTCTTCATTTCTAATCAGTCACTTTCAGTTTTCAGCTGCTTTCTGGCGCTAACACTGGCGCGTGCGTTTCTGAGTAACAAACCCAGAGCTTCCAGACTAATACTCTAGAGCAGCAGACTGAGGGGGTAGCAGACTTAAGCAACAAGCGTGAAAGCCCGCACGTTGCATCAGCAACGCTGCTGCCCCAACCTGCTGCCTAGATTTTCCTTTATTGAAATCCAAAGCCCTGTCATTAGGAGGCATTAGGAGGGATTTTACCTCAAGATGTAATGCCTAATATTGTTTTTTGTTTTAAATTTTCCGGCTTCCCAAAAAAGAGTAGATACCTCAAAGCTTCTAAGCTCTGTCATTGCTGATATGGCAACGTAGTCTAGCCAACTGACGAACAAGCACGTAATGCACATAAGAGAATATCAAGGGTTTTGCTAGGAGAGAAGCCTAATCTGCAAATCTTCAACAGCTTCAACGTATAGAGAGAAATGCAAATTGTAGAGCACAAATAGCTGTCACGGTGTACGAAGGGTGTGAAATTAGTAGAACAATGTGAGGGACAAGGAGCGAGGGAGTAAGACTGTGAAAGACACCATGGATGTTTTGCAAAGCTTACGTACAGGAGTAGAAAACGAAATATGTAGATGATTGGTGGAGCATAGACTTGAACTACGCGGTGAAGCAAGCCTAACCTTGTGCACTAAGCACGAGGTGCAACCCCCGCCGCCCTATACGCAGCGTTAAAGGCCGACATGCAGTCACCACTAAGCAAGCTCAACGCACACAATAGTCACGGCCATGATGGAACAAGAAGTTGGTGAAAAAGTTGCTTAGTTGAGTAGCGAGAGCAAGAGTAGTGAGAGTAAGTGACCAGCAATCTCTTAGCCGTGTTTGACCGGGCCACCCACTCAAAGAGCTCGAAGTGGGGCCCAGCCGCCACCCCGGGGTCGAACCAAACCGGTCGGCCAAAAGGCCACCGTGATTTCTCACACCTCAGAGTGGCTGAGGGTGTGGCCCCGTAGGATGAGCAACCCGGGCAATAAGGAGACAGCAAGCACATCGTGCAAAGTACATTAACATCAAAGGCCACATTGACCATGAGCGTCCGTGGTGCATGCATCTCTCAAGATGTCTCTCATGTTTTAGCCACCAAATGGCTCATCACCAAATGTTTTGGAGCAACATGATATCAACTCCAACAGAGCTGAGAATGGTCAAGCCCGCTGATATTGCACCCGACAGAGACACCAGTGATGCATGGCTCCATAGCTTCAGTTCTGCTCAGTCACCTGCAGAATTGATGTGTGTGTGTAGGAGTCAAGAGGTCACTTGCGTGTTTGACAGACAAACTAAAACTCCCCCATGACCCACAGATGAATAGCACATACACCACATGAAGGAGCACAGTACGAGGGACAAACAAGAGGGTGTCAATTCAGCCAGGAGCATCGCGTGCAGGAAACTAGCCAACTGCATGCACAGTGGTCTTGAACATCCCACTGCTCAAAGCTTTGGTAAGAAAGTCTACACGCTACTAACGTGTGTCGCCCTGGATGACCTAGACCTCTCCTGCGACAATGCGTTCACGTACAAAGTGATGCTCAATGTTGATGTACTCTGTGGGTGAATGACGCATGCCATCATGCTCAGCAATTGCCTAGGTACTTTGATTGTCGCAGCGCAACGTGGTGCAGCTGATGGGTACACGCAGCTGCTGAATCAAGCGAGAAAGCCAGACACTCTCACACGTACCTGCACGAAGGGCAACATACTCAACCTCACTAGAGCTGCGCGCAACACAATCCTACTTACCGCTTTTCCACGAGATAGCGGTTCCACCCACGAGAAAGATATAGCGAGTGTGGCTACGAGCATCTGCATCATGGGCCCAATCACTATCAGTGTAACCATCAACCACCACAGAGGGTTGTGACCTGTAGTACAGTTGTAACGAGTCGAACCTCTAGCTACTACTCTGAATTCCTCGTCGGAGTTTGCAAAATGGCGTTCTCAGTCCGCGTGAGGGGTTTACCCCCTTTGTAGGATTGAGGGGCAATCGTCATCAACGACCCAGAGCAGAGAGACTCGAACGTTTCGGGTTTCCGAAGGCCCATTTCCATTTTAAATCTTACCCCTGGTTTTGGGATCCAAACCAGGGGGGGGGATTTACATCAAACTCGTGTGTTTGCATGAGTCATTTTGTTATTTTTATGTCAAAGTTCGTCGCAAACGAACTTCGATTTACGTTTTGACGTTCTGGCGCAAAATCGTAGCGTGCGAGGCACACTTGCGATTTCNGGGGGGGGGGGGGTTTACATCAAACTCGTGTGTTTGCATGAGTCATTTTGTTGTTTCTTATGTCGAAGTTCGTCGCAAACGAACTTCGATTTACGTTTTGACGTTCTGGCACAAAATCGTAGCGTGCGAGGCACACTTGCAATTTCGGTTCAGTTCTCTCGCCTTTCGTCCCTCGTCCCTCTTCCTCGTCCTCGCTCGCTCGCTTGCAAGGAGGGCGAGCGGGGGCAAGGGCACAAGGCCACGAGGCCTCACCCTCGAGGCCCTCGTGGGCCCTCAGCCGCCGATTGGGCTGAGGCCGCAATAGGCAGTTGGCGGCAAGCCGGCCGGTGGCCGGCTGGTCGCTTGGCCGGCTGCCGGCCGTCCAGCCGGCCAGCAGCGAGCTGGCCAGCGGCCAGCGAAATGCTGGCCTCCAGCCAGCCCTCACTGTCGCGCGGGGTGGTGCGCAACCACCCCTCGCTTCAGCAAGGAGGGAGGGCAGAACCGGCCCTCAAGCTACATTCCTCCCCACTTATTATGAACTGTCTTGGTTCATGAACAAGGAGGATTGTCAGTTACTGAGCCATCAACATTGTGAAAGAAAGTTAAAAACTTCAATCACCAGCTAAACATGAACATGTGCATGGTACTTGGACCTAAGTTGTAACTTGTAGGTCAGCACGACTAGCGGCCTCCCCCCTTTTAGGCTGGAGCGTCCTCGTGACAACCATGTTGGGCGTCCCCAACCTCCTATGGTCGTTGTTCATGAATGCTACCCTGTGGGAATGTTGTTCACTTTTTCCGCATTTTGGTGGTACCTCCTGTCACGCATCGTTTTGTGTAAGCTGCAAGCTCGCTCCAGTACTCATTGACCACCCCTGTGGGCAACCGAGATTCAAGTTCCCATGAATTATGTTCAGGTCCACAACCGGTCCAATGAACGAGGTACTCCCTAACAAAACGCGACCGAAGAGTATGCTCTCGGTGCTGGAGTAGGCGAAGGACCTCGTATTGGCCGTTGGCAGCAAGGACTGCTGGCGGTGGCTGAACGGTTCTGTGTGTCGTGTATGGAGCCAGCAACACGTCATGTATCTTCATACTCGGCAGAAGTAGCAATCGGTATGCCACTGGCTCGATGCGTGCCACAATGGGAAACGGCCAAATCCACTTCAGTAGAAGTTTTTTTGCCCCTGGCGACTTCAGCTCAAGGTTTTTAGTGCTAAGCAGCACTTTGTCACCAATGCCAAACGAGACCTCCCGGCGACCTTTGTTGGCATATGCCTTTTGTCATTGCCGAGCTGCTGAAAGGTGACCCTTTGCCTCCTGTAACAAGGAGTCCATGCCCTCGGCAAAGATTTGAGCGGAAGGAACCTGCCCTTCTATACTCCCACTCTTCACCAATGAAGAGGGTACCACTGGATGCCGGCCACTATTCAACACGAACGGTGTGAACTTTGTGGACTCGTTCACCAAGTCGTTCACCACAAACTCTGCCGGTGCTAAGAATTAGTCCCAATTATGCATGGCAGGGTCCACGTACATGCGGAGTATCTACTCCAAAGTGCGATTCATGTACTATGTTTTTTTGTCAGTTTGAGGGTGAAATCCTATCAACATTTGCAACTCACTACCAAGAACTCGTGCATCTTTTACCAGAACTTACTAGCAAGTTTTCGATCTCGATCGGAGATAATCCGCAACGGCAAGCTGTGGTACTTTACGACACCCTCAAAGAAGAGACGGGCGGTCTCGTTTGCGTTCATATCAGTGGTTGTAGGAATGAAGTGTGTCATCTTCGTAAAAAAAATCCACAACCATTAGTATTGCATCGTGGCCACAAGTCGTGTTCCGAAGACCGGTAATAAAGTCCATGCTGACGCACTCCCATGGAGTCCTAGGAATGGGAAGCTATTGGAGGAGTCCACCAGACTTCTTGTTACTAGCCTTATTGCGAAGACATGGGTTGCATGTCATGGAATGCTTACGGACATCGACACTCCATCCTGGCCACCAATAGTGGTCCAAGAGTGCCTGTCCAGTCTTTTGGGGTCCCACATGACCTGCGATCGATGAGTCGTGGAACAAGGAGATAATCTTTGCTCCAAGGTCTCCCGAGTTTGGCACAACAACTTGTTCTGCACGCTAGAAGATTCCTGCGGCTTCCACCATGCCGTACTTGTCTAGATTTTGAGAGTCTTGAAACCAAGAATCCACACAGTATCCCATCCAGATCCTGTTTACAAAACCGTTGTAATGGATAATCTCTCGTGGTGGTTGCCATAGAGCTGCAGGGAGTTCTGGTGATTTAACTGTTGCTGTTGAAATGGCCATGAAACACCCACTGACCTTGGTGGTTGCTTTAACTACCACAGGCTGTCGGCTTAGTGGATCAGCCACATTGATGTGTCCTGACCGATGTTCCCATGTGAACGAGAATTGGCTCAGGTATTCGCTCCAACACGCCTGTCGTCTTCACAGGTTCAGTTGCATTTGGAAAAACACCAATGGATTATGGTCGGTCACGACCGTCACACCCCATTTAGCACTCTCGAGGTAGCAACGCCACATCTTGAAAGCATGTACTACTGCAAGGAACTCTTGATCCCTAGTCGTGTACCACGTTTCCGCGGGGATGAGTTTCTGGCTCTCATACGCAAATGGGTGACAGTTCTGCATGAGGACGGCTCCGTGTCCTACTACCGACGCATCAAATTGAACCTCCCACGGTTACGATGGATCCGGAAGAGCTAGGAAGGGCGCTGTGGATAGAAGCTCTTTGACTTTGAAAAAAGTGTTCTCGCAACTAGATGTCCATTCGCAACGCACGTCGTTTTGTGTGAGCCTAGTTAGTGGTGCTACCAGGGTCAAATACCCTTGCATAAACCATCGAAAGTAGTTTACAAGGCCGAGGAAAGACCGAATCTGCACACCATTTTCGTGGTGTGGCCAGTCCACAACGGCTTGGTCCTTTCGTGGGTCGACACGGATGCCGTCCTTGTCGAGGATTTGTCCAAGGTATTTGAGCTCATCTTGTGCAAACTTGCACTTGCTCACTTTTGCATAGAACTTCTGTTCCCAAAGGATTGCGAAAACTACGTGCAGATGTTCTATGTGTTCTTCCATTGATTTGGAGAAGACCAGGATGTCATCCAGGTAAACTTAGATAAATTGTCCAAATTGCTTGGCGAACGTTTGGTTCATTTCTCCTTGGAAGGTTGCCGGGGAATTTGTAAGCCCGAAGCATAACACTCGGAACTAATAGTGTCACATGTGCGTTCGAAACGCAGTTTTGGGCACATCATCTTCTGTGATGCTGATTTTATGGTACCCTTGAGACAAATTCAAGGAATAAAATACTTTTGCACCTTGGAGTTGGTCAAAAAGGTCCTCAATCCGCGGTGAGGGGAATTTATTTTTCACCGTCAGCTTATTCAACGCTCGGTAATCCACACACATGTGTAAACCAATATCCTTTTTGCTCACAAAAAGAATCGGCGCACCGTAGGGCGAGCTACTGGGCTCGATCCACCCTTTTGTAAGGTACTCTTTGATTTGGCATTCTGCTTCTCACCGTTCTGTAGGACTAAGGCGATACATGGGTCTGAACGGAGGAGTCGCCGCCGGTTGCGGCGGAATCGTGTGGCCCATGTGTCTTTCAGGTGGAAGCCCAGCCAGTAAAACTTGGAATACATCCGAGAACTCCGCCAATAGAGATTTTATCTCTTGTGGCGTGTCTTCCTTCACATCGTCCTCCACTTTCTGTAGGTGAGCCAAGAAGTATCGACAACCTTGTCGAATACTCCTCTTGACCTGCATCGCGAACAAGTCGGCATGGACTTTGAGTTGAGTCGGTGAAAATTCTGTACTCGGAATCAGCGTAAAGCGACGCTGTCCCATTTGGAGTATCAAGCGCCTTGATTCAAAACACATCATAGCTTTGTTTTCACGAAGCCAGGGATCGCCTAACACCACGTCAAAGGTTGAGTACCTTCAACATGACACTCTGTGTGCAACTTTGAATACAAAAATTTTTGTCTTACAGGTACCGATCACAGGTACTGTACGTTTGTCACTGACGACAACTGCGCCATCCAATAGCTTGTCCTTTTGGCCCACCTGTAGGGTAAAGCTAAGACTAACAAAGGAGTTGTCTCCTCTAGTATCAGCGAATACATTCACGGGAGCACCAGCTAGGTATCCTTTGAAATGCATTGTCATATTACCTCCACTCTTTCGTGTTAACAGGCTCGAAGACGGCAAGCCGAGTTTGTGATAAACACAGAATCTATACGACGGGCGTCACAACTCCCATGATTCACTCACTCGAGTCCACATCTTGTGGGCACATGTGAATTCAGCTAGCACCTTTCAGTGTTTAAATTTGACTGGGTTGAAATCGTCGACTAACGGTACCGCGAACGTGATTGAGCTCATTGCTTTGAGGGTGTTTGCTTCAATCACTGTGTCACACAATTCTTGCACAGTGGTCGGTATCGCCACCACTAAGCATGTACAATCATGCATCGCGTCCGGAGATGCAAGCTTTTGTGGACAATGTTGATCAACAAGTGTAGAATGCAGTTCAACAAGAGGAGAGAAGACAACAGAGAAATTTGAACTCGTCAAAATCTCAAATTGTTTAACATCCTCATCTGAAAACATTAACCCACACTCGTGATCCAGTTTTACCCCTGAGTGGTCCCCACTAACGTCACTCAAGAGTGGGCAAAATCCGCCACATGGCCTTGTCCGTTACCACGGCCGGGCCCATTGCCGTGACCGTGACACTGTCCACGGCCCAGCTGCTTGAAGTCCTTGATCTTGTGGAAGGCGCGTTGCGCCTCCTCACGTTGGATGCACTTCTTGTGCATGATCGTGCAGAAGGCCTCCCACGGCATGGGCTGCTACTCAAGGTGCGGCTGCTGTGCATTCCACTCCTTGACTACATACTTGAAGAGTTTTTCTTCAAGCCTCGTTGTGGCAAGGTCACCCCACTGGCTGAGTGGAGCCTTGTGGACACGTAGGACGTGCTCCATGCGATTCAACCAGTCGGTCAGCTTCACGTCCTTCCGAAAGATCTCCACACTGTGGAGAAAGGACGTGTTCATGACCGACCTTGAAGTCGTCGAGGTAGGCAAGTCATCGCTCCCACCGGCAGTGGCATCCGTAGCTGGGGCACGCTGTGCTTGCTGCTGCATCCGCACCTGGGTCACGCTCTGCAATACCTTGTCGAGGTCGTTGCATCGGCGGCTTGCCTCATGGGCGGCCAGGTGCTGCAGCTGGCGATCACGGTCGAGGTCCGTGATGTTGTGCCCGACGTGGGCTAGTAGGTTGGCAAATGCAAACTTGAGCTATGATGTCGTCAGAGCATTGGCGTTAGCCTCCAACGCCTCGCCTTGTCCGTGCCTCGTTGCCCACTGCAATAGGGTACGGTTCGCGTACACACCTCCAAGGAGTCCCACCTTTCGGAGGAGACTGTCGCTAGTGATGACACTTGAGTGGGCACTGCCTTGTCCCATTGCGGCCACATCGTAGGAAGGGGGGTTCGCCCCCATTCCTCCGAGTGGTGCCGTATCTCCATCGTCGATGGTGATCTTGAGTCGGCTTACCGACTCAACAGCAAACTCAGCGAGCCTATGACGGTCATCGCAAATTCCCTTCACGGCAACGTTGTCTAGCTCGTTCTCGCGAGAACTTCCCATGTGGCTGCTTTCAGCGCCCTTGTAGCTCTCGACAGTCTCGCTGCCGTCGGCAGCTTTAGACGATGTGGCGGGCGCCTTGCCCTTCTCGAATAATCGGCTCGAGTTTGCCACACGACGATGGCGATGGTCGTGATCCTCGTCGCCTTCGCTATTGTTGGCGTCGTGCTCTTTGTCGGGGTTCCCCTCCGGGAGATCCTCCTCCATCACGTCGTCCGTCGCTTGGGGGTCGCCCATGTGCGCGTCGACATACTCATCGAGCACCTTTTTGGCCTCCGCACGCTTCTCGGTATCGCCGAGGTTGGTGTCGGTTGCCTTCAGCGGTACGGTTACCTTTGGTAGTACGGTTGTCTTTGGGTTCGCAACCGTGCTTGCGGCGACGGCTCCCAAAATTTGGAGTCCGTCGAGAGCTCGTGGTGAGGCCGTCGCCACCTTGCCGCTGTTGGTCTTGGATGGTCCAACACTTGCCATCTCGTTGCCCGTGCAACTAGCACGTGAAGACCGTTGTGAGGATCACTCCACAACTTAAAGGACGAATCACCTCCAAAAATCTTGCTCTCACGATTGGTGAGAAAATTTTAGTTTAAATATCTATTTTTCTAGGCTGCCACGTCGGCACAAGGTCGTGGGTTTTGAAATCATTCTTCCTAAGCCGTGACTCACTACGATTGGCAAGGACTACTACCTAGGCAAACAGAAAATTACAATGCAAGGAGATGACAAGGGATGTGAGTGTCGCTCACAAAACAAGAGCGAGGAGTGCAAAGAGGAATTCTAAAAATTCCTAACAAGTCTTTCACTCTTTCTTCTACTTCTTGTCTTCCTCTTGTCCTCTTATCTTCCTTGGTCTTCTCTTCACGCTCCTTGATGCCTCGCGTTCTTGAGCGGCGTCTCCCTTGAGCCGGCGGTGTTGGCGAGCCGCCAAACAACTCAAGGTGTCACTTTCCTTCTTTTTAGGGTGTTCTCAGGTCGTGAGAGTCCCTAAGCTTAGGAAGGGGCGCTGTCCCAATTTTTGGATGAAGGAGTTTTGCAGGAGCCTTGAAAATGGGGAGGATTTTGAGGTTTTTAAGGGTGGGAACGCCCCATCCCACCCCACAGAAATCCTCCTAGCCCTTTGGAAGTGAGGAGAGGTTGGAAGGATGAGTCTCTACCAAGTAAAACTCTTTTGAAGCTCTCTAACGCACTTTACGGTGCTTCAATCCATGAAGTGTAGATGTCGTAGTCCCTTTTGGCGTTTCTACTACTGCTTGCAGCTGCCGGCAACATTTTGTATGTGTTGTAGCCGCCGTTTTATCAAACCCTTGGTCGCGAGGGCCGTTTGACTCTGAGAACCACTGTAACGGGTCAAACTTCCATCTCCTGCTCTGAAGTCGTCGTCGGAGTTCGCAGAATGGCGTTCTCAGTCCACGCAAGGGGTTCCCCCCCTTTGCAGGATTGAGGGGCAATCGTCATCAACAACCCAGAGCAAGGAGACTTCAATATTCCAAGTCTCCGGAGCCCCATCTCTGTTTTTAACCTTATCCCTGGTTTTGGGACCCAAACTGGGGGGGGGTTTATCTCGAACTCGTGTGTTTGCACGAGATATTTTGTTGTTTTCATGTCAAAGGTCGTCGCAAACGAACTTCGATTCACGTTTTGACGTTCTGGCACAAAATCGTCGCGTGCGAGGCACGCTGGCGATTTTGCGCCAGTTCTCTCGCCTTTCGTCCCTCATCCCTCTCCCTCGTCCTTGCTCGCTTGCTTGCAAGGAGGGCAAGCAGGGGCGAGGGCACGAGGCCACGAGGCCTCGCCCTCGAGGCCCTCGTGGGCCCTCAGCTGCCGATCGGGCTGAGGCCGCGATCGGCAGCTGGCGGCTGGCCGGCTGGTGGACGGCCGGTCGCTTGGCCGGCCGCCGGCCGTCCAGCCGGCCGGCAGCGAGCTGGCCATAGGCCAGCAAAATGCTGGCCACCGGCCAGCCCTCACTGACGTGAGGGGTGGAGCACAACCACCCCTCGCTTCAGCGAGGAGGGAGGGCCGAACCGGCCCTCCCGCTACAACAGTCCCACACGCGCAGTAAACAGTGCGTAGCAAACAACACGGAGTGCAGCCTCAAAGTGCTTCTATCGAGGTTGCTGGGAGTACTGAGCAAGGAAGTTGATCGCGAAGGCCACATCCGCTCTAGTGGTGGTAGTAAGGTACATGAGAGACCCAATCACATTGAGGTAATCGGTGACCTCAATAGTCTCCCCCAGCTGAGCCATGTCGATTGACTTCAGGAGGCACTGCCCAAATGGTGTCATGGGTGCCAATGCACTGGGGATGTCAGTGAGCATGGAGATGAAACGCTCCCCCAGGCTGCGAATGTAGGCAGCCTGATGGACGTACAGTGTCCGGAGCTGACGGTCCCGCTCAAGCTCCATGCCCAGGAACACCCGAGCTGGACCCAAGTCCTTCATTTTGTAGGTGGAGTGCAACAGGTTTTTCACAAACTGCACGGTTGTGGGAGTAGGTAGCACAGTAAGAAGGTCATCCACGTAGACCAAGACTGCCACCAAGGGCTGCGAGGGTGTACTCAGAAAGAGCGCAAGATCAACGGTGCTACGACGGTAGCCACCCTGCTCAAACATGGCCGAGATCTTTAGGTTCCAGTAGCGAGGGGATTGCTTGATCCCGTAGAGGGATTTACACAGCCGCTAAACCTTGTTCGTGCCTTCTGTGAAGCTTGGAGGTTGCACCATGTAGATCTCCTCGTCAAGGTGTCTATGCAAGAATGCATTGTTGACGTCCATCTCCTCCAATTCCCAGTCGTTCTGGGCGACCAGGCTCAAGAGAGCTCAAGCTGTGGTGTAACATCCCACAGGGGCAAACGTCTCGTCAAAACTGACGCCAGGGATCTGGGAGAATCCCTTGGTGTTGAGCCGTGCCTTGTACCTGTTGACCGTACCGTCAGGCTTCTACTTGCGCCAAAAGTACCCAGCGAGCTGAGATAGCCTTGCGACATGGGGGGAGGTCAACAAGCTTGAAGACCTCATGCTCGTTCAGGGCTGTGAGCTCCTCCTGCATGGCCTTTTTCCAGAGGTCAGCATAAGCTGCCTCCCTTGCTTGGCGCACAATGGTAGGCTCTGCAGGAAGTGAGGGAAGATCGCTGGCTACAAGGCACACTGCGACATAGCTGGCAACTGAAGCATCCAAAGCACTCTAGAACTCATGAGCGACCAGTGCATAGCCCACTGCTGAGTTGAGGTGGACCACGCTCACAACAAGACCCATAGCATCAAGGCCAGTCGGTCTGGAGATGGAGCCAGTTGCAGTGGGGGGGCGCTAGAGCGAGTGCGACACTGAGAGGACTGAGCAGACTGTGTGACAGGGCGCTGTGGAAGTGAACGGTGCCGCCTCCCATGAGTGTAGGGCTCAGATACGACTGAAGGTACACCTGTGACTGGGAGAGTGAAAGTCTCACCAAAGATCACAGGTGGCGGGAGAACAGGCTCTGAAGGCGACTCAGTGAAAGTGCGAGGAGGTGACTGTGCCACGGATTCAGAGGACAGGGGAGGATCGCTGACAGGCACTGACACAGACTCAGAGGATGAAGAGGGAGAAGACTCTGTGTAAGGGTTGGATGAGGAAGCAGAAGGAGTACTGAGCAGAGTGTCAGAGGAGAATGCATCAAGTGCAAGAAAAGGAAGGTCGGAAGAGGAAGGAGCAAGGCAATAGGAGGTGCGTCAGCGAGACTAGAGGCTGGAGGAGACCCACCCCACCCAAGCCAACAGAGCAAGGACAAGGAAGAGGGTGGAGCGACATGGGACAAGTCGCGAGGAAACACGTCCTCGAAGAAGAGGGCGTCATGAGACTCAATAGCATGTGTGCAATCAAGGTCCCAGAAGCGCCAAGCTTTGGACATGCCGGAGACCCCAAGAAAGGTACACAAGCGAGCACGCGGACTGAGTTTGCCGTCACGGAGGTCCTCAGGGAGCCACAAGGCAGCAACGCAGCCCCAGACACGAGCTAGACGGAGGTCCGCACGATGACCAGCGTTTGAATGGTGTGACATGACGTGGGAGGGGACCGTGAAGAACACGATTCCAAACCCATGTCATGTAGGACATGGCTTCGAAGGAAAACAAGGGAGGAAGATCAGAGGCACTAAGGAGAGTACAAACGCCATCGGAAGTGTCACGTTCCAGCGCTCAGACACACCGCTTTGTTGAGGTGTGTAGGGAGTAGTGGTTTCGACAGTCACACTGCGAGAGGAGAGGAAACGAGAGGTGGGACCAATGAATTCACCCCCATGATTGCAGCAAAAGACACGAAGACAACGACTACAAGCGACTTTAGCCTGGGGTAGCCAGGACTCAAGGGTAGAGCAAACGTCACTCTTTTGTTTGAGGGCAAATATCCAACGCATGCGAGAAAGGTCATATGTGAGACACAGAACGTAATGCCCGACACCTCCAAGACGGTCATGAAGGAGTGGGCCCATGACATCAGCATGCAGCAAGTCAAGAGGGTGAGAAGTGCGAGACTCTGAAGTGGAGAATAGGGACCGATGCATTTTGCCCTGAGCACAGTCAAGACAGTCAGGGGCACAAGGAGTCGGAAATGTGGCAGCATCAAGGCCATTGGCAGGGAGAACACAAAGCAAACTATCGATGGCTGCGGTATGGATGTGGCACAGGTGGTGGTGCAGCAGTTGTGCATGAGCGAGTGT
>SZWC01005051.1:54529-66248 GCA_023375785.1 Penium margaritaceum | reverse complement strand
GTTGAGGTGTTCTTGTGCAAAGGGTAGAGTTTCTCATTAGTAGAAGAATTTTAGGTTTAGGTAAGAGTTAATGACGACCAATTTTATTCGGAGTGGACTCCGGAAGTTGTTCAACGGGGTAATAGCTTCTTTGATCTTGCTCACGATGGGGTCCCAAGTTGTCCCGGTTGTTGGCGTGGTATGCAATTGGATGCCTAGGATGTGTTGGTTTTCGTGCATCTCTCATTGTACTCTCTTGTGTCCTCCTGGCTTGTTTACATCGGCGTGCAGATGACTGACGGTGAGACTTGACACCGTTGGAGTGTCGCTCGGTGGAGCCGACGCACGCTGAGGCCCACTCACCCGTCGCTGGAGCCTCCTCCCTCTGGCGATGCGCTCAGCTCCATCGGCAGGCCTCCTCGGTGGTCGGGCCGCCGGCGGTCACTGCCACTGCATATGCTGTCTGCATGCTCCTAGCGCTGTGTCTGGCTGTGGCATTGCATCTACAACACCATGCGGTGCCTAGGGTCCATGTCTCCTGTTGTATGGCCCTATTTGGCATCGTTGACTGTCGCAGGCACTGCCTGGGTTCGGGCAGCCATAACTCTTTACTGCTATTTTTCTAGCTAATTCTGACCACACGATTGCGTTTGCAACAGCGGTATTATGGTATGGTCCAGTTTTCAGGCAAATCGGACGACGCCTGGGTTTTGGGCTGTCGGACGTCTGGCACGGCTCACCGAGAAAACCCTGCCTGCCAGAAAATAGGTCCTAGACTATTTTCTGATTGGCTGGTTAGCTGAGTAACAAGTTCTACACTAGTGGGAGGGAGCTAGAACTTGGAGGGGTCTCCCATTGTTGCTCATTCTTCATTCTAAATCAGTCACTTTCAGTTTTCAGCTGCTTTCTGGCGCTAACACTGGCGCGCATGTTTTTGAGTAACAAACCCAGAGCTTCCAGACTTTGACTCTAGAGCAGCAGACTGAGGGGCAGCAGACTTAAGCAACGAGTGTGGAAGCCCGCACGCTGCATCAACAACGCATGCTGCTCCAACCTGTTGCCTAGGTTTTCAAGCTACGGGTAGAGTTTGTGGCTGTATAGATGGACGAATCTTTGAGAGTGAGCAGGGGCTTTGTGGGAAGACAAGAATTGTTTGAACCGGATCACCACTCGGGGATGAAGATGATGATGGGGCAGGTGAGTTCGGTGGATGAAGGTGCGTGACGGCAGTAGAAGAAGAAAGAGGAGCGATGATGGGGTCGACAAGAGCCAGGATGGCAGAAGCCGAAGGCACGCTCACCTCTCCTGTGACAGTGTCTCCAACAGACGTCAAACTCGGAGCTCGTACAAGATCCTCCCCGAGTATGGGTGCACCAAATGCTGCTGCCAAAAAAATCGTACCGATAATAGTGATGCTCCGCTCCTCTGAGAATCGCTCATGCGCGGCCATCACCTCCCACTGTAGCATGACTACTCACTCCTGCAGGTCAGCGGAATCTACCTCGGACATGTGAAGGTGGCCCATGTCTGCCTCGCGGAGGATAAACTCTGCCTCATTGGATGCTGCACATGCAGATTGCACAACTCGTGAGTACAGCTCCATCTGCATCTCTGCTATTAGGGACGATGGAACTGGTGTTGCTGCATCCTCTGGGGGTCAACCAAGCTCACAATGTGCAGAGATGCTGGAACATTAGATGCAATTGCAAATGTCGCATCCACATCACAGCTCGTGCCTGTCATGCGAGGAGTGAGCGGTCGCATGCCGAGAGAGAATGAGAAGGAGGAGTCCTCAGAGTCCGTGGAGCATGTAGAAATGTCGTCCGCACAGGTACTGCCACTCTCAGCGTCGAGATGATCAACAAAGTCACCAACAAGTGAAAACAAGGGGGCATAACTCAGCTCCTGCTGACGATGTGACTCCATCCGAGTGTACGGATCTACTCCAGTATCCTCAACTGCCGCCGTAGTGGACACAGGTGTGTAGGACTCTGGCTTGACAGTGCCCATCAAGGCAAAAAACAAGCATAGCTGGCGCTCACGCACTTTCTCGCCGGGAAGGCTGGTTGCTGCCACCTGCTTGATAATAGAGTAAGGACCACCATCTGACTCCGTCATGTATGTCGCTACTCCGTCGTGTGTACAGGAACCCGGTGATTCAGGGAACATGGGTGACTCCTCACGCTAAAGCTGGTCCTCAGGTAGCACATATGACACGGTGAAGCCTGCTGAGTGTGTTGCAGCACGCGTCCCAATAACACCTCTCAAAACTGCTGCTCTCAAGAATGCCTCAACCTCCAAAAGACCAACCGGCTGACTCTGCTCATGCACTGCAACTGCTGTCGTACTGGTGTGAATCTCGTGTGCCAACGCCCCCGGAGATCCGTGTGGGGCATCCCGATCCGCACAATACTCCTATGCCACCGCCAGGCCGCCACCGGTCGGAGTCGCGAGTGGCACCAACCAAGCACGCGGCACCTGCACTCCTGATACAACCTGCTATTGTAGAATGTCCAGCTCCTGCCCCGGCATAGATGTCAAACTCGATGACATACATGTCTCAAGTCCTGCAACCTCCGCCGGACTGGTGTGCGCCTGCTGCACACACTCTCCCAAAATTCCGGTAGACACATCCCGATCCATACGGGACTCCTCTGTGGCCGCTTGGGCTCCATCGGTCGGAGCCGCGAGTGGCACCGCTCTAGGACAGCATGTCAACGCTCCTCCTAATGTAACGTGCTGCTGCAAGAGATCTGGATCTAGCCCGGACGTGGAAGTCGGGCTCGATGACAGGGAAGTCTCCACCATGAAGGCCATGTCGAGATCGGACTCCACGCCATGTGCTGTCACCGGACATTTGAATCTGCCTAAGCTGACACTCGGGCACCACGGTCCGGCGTGAGTGCGGATCCTGACGCTACGGTCACATGAGGCAACGCGCGGTGACCACACTCCGTCTCGACAGGTACAACAATAGAGGCCAAGAAGGTGGAGGATGTATCAAAACCGGTGCGAGCACGGCGTGCAGAGCACTGATGCCAACGTCGCGAGGTCACTCAACTGGATTGACTGCATGAAGACCTGTCATCGCGAGGTAGTGTTGTGGTTGAAGTAGAGTGGAGGATCAAAAGGATGGTAGCAGCCTGGGACTCGCTGGCAGGTGGAGCTGAAGGTATACTATCGGATGAGGAAGGAGGAGAGGATGGCGGAGATGTGATCGAAGAGCCCGTCGACAAACGAGTAGCAGAGGCACGCTCAGTGACGACGAGATCACAAAGCCGCTGCACTATCTATCGCAGGCCGTGGATCTCGGTGAATATACTCGCCAGAGGTACAGCTAGGGGATCTACCAATGCCGGCAAATCCGTATGATGTGGAGGACGCAGGATCGGACGAGGCTGTAGCCAAGGTGGATGCCAGCCGGGAGGGCATGTCCGACAGCGAGGCCAACCATGACGTCCATCACCACAGTAGTAACAGGCAAAAGCGTTGGGCGCCTACTCAGATGTCCGCGCACTCATCTCGTGCACTGAATGATGGATAGGTACCGAGGGCACCTACTCCCAGCGGTCAACACCAAGCCATGGGAGACAATGAAGCCAGGAGGTGCTGTCACTCCTGGACGTCACGACGTCCGTGTCAATAAAAGTGACCTAACAGGACAAGTTGCACTACTAAAGCACGCCCGGAGACTAGAGTCTGACTAACTGCGGCCACTAACCTGCTGCCATTAATAGAGCAAAGACTGCTCCAAGACGAGAAGGGTTGGCGGCTGCAGGTGTGGCTGCTGCTCCAAGCAGTAGACGACCTAGCCCTCAGAGATGGAAAGACTCGAATCTGCCGTCGATCCTACGGAGTGAAGTGCGCGCACCAATCCACGGGCCCCAGGAAGACGCCAGTACAAGACGCATCTTGAAGTGGAGATCACCGCCGATGCACAATCCACTGTCAGTTGAGAAGGCAAAATTGCGAGCGCTGACGCAACCACCGCATTACGAAGTCGTTGCAACTCCGCCCGATACTACTAATGCTGCTATGAAGGCTGTTGTTGCTACGGCGGTAGTAGTTGGACGGTTCCCCTTTTTTTTCTCATTATTCTCTAGCCCTCAGCCCCTTTTGTGTTTCATTTTTTTCTTTTGCCCTCACCCTCGAACCCTTTTTTTTCTTTTCTAGTTCTCCCCTCTACTCGCCTTAAGCCCTTTTTCTCTTTTTTTTTCTTTTTTTTTTTCTTTTCCAATCGCTTTCTGGCGTACCCCTTTACGTTTTTTATCATAATCGCCCCCCATTTTCTTGATTTCCCCTAAGGTGGGCGAACGAAGAAAATAAGGAGGGGGGGTTGTCCGGCTTGTTCGGCCCTCCCTCTCGTGCACGCTCGCTCGCTCGCTCGTTGAGGGAGCGAGTGAGCGAGTGGGTGTAGGGGGAGGAGGGAGCAGGGGAAGGGGGTTCTTGTCCGCCCCTCCGACCCGGCTCCTCCGTCGGTCGTCCGACGGGGCCGACGGGGCCGAGGGTCCCACGGGGCTGACGTGCCCCCTCCGAAGGGCCCCTCGGAGGGGCTCGGCGTAGCCCTCCAAGGGCCCCCTTGAGAAGGGGAGCAAAGGGGGGGGGGGTGCGAACCGGACCAATAGGCCCCCTCAGAGGGTCCCCCCTCAGAGGAGGGCTGCAAGGCCCTCCTCACAGCGGCAGCAGCAGTTGTAGCGGCAGGTGTAGCTACTGCGGTTGCTGCTGCTTCTGCTACTGCTGCTACTTATGCTGCTGCTGCTGCTGCTACTCTGCACAACAGCTACTGCTACTGCTTGCTGCTGCCGCCACTGCTATTGCTGCCGCTTGCTGCTGCCGCCACTACTACTTGCTGCTGTTGTCGCTGCTCCTGCTACTATACGCTGCTGCTGCTGCCATTGCTGCTGCAACCTGCTACGGCTGCCATCACTGCTGCAGTGGCTGCTGTTGCTATATGCTGCTGCTGCTGACGCTACTGCTGCAGCAGCTGATGCGTTGCTACGGCTGCTTGCGCTGCTCCTGCTGCTGCAGCACGCTGTTGCTACTACCGCCGTTGCTGTAGTGGTTGCTGCTGCTCCTACTTTTGCTTTTGCTGCCGTAGTCGCTAATGCTGCTGTGCGCAGCTCACCGCCCCTGTGGCAATCACGTGCACTTGCTTTGTGCTCCCTCACGCTGCTGCTTGCGTGGCGCCACGTGGCGCATTCTCTTTACGTTTCGTCCACTACTGCTGCTACTGCTGCTCACACGCCCCCCTCTGCTCTGATACGAAATCGAAAATGTTTTCGGGCATGCAGGCCCATGCAAAAACAAACATGGGCTTTGTGTGTGAGTGCGATGCAAGACGGCAAAAATTTTGCCAAGTCTGGAACGCTAAATATGAAAGAACAAGGAGAGAGTACAAATGAGCCCCTAGCGGGCTTAAGTAGGGGCGCCGGCAGCTAGCCGCACCGGGCCCCGTCACCCCCGTTGAGCCCAAATGAGTTAGCGGGTAGAACACACTGCGTACACCACAATAACAATAACGGTGGTCTCCTCGAGTCACCGGAACAGCTCTCCGAGTGCCCGGGTCTCGACCACCGAGAAAATAGGAGTAGTGCCAGAAAATCTCAAAATCACCGTCCAGACATCACACACGGCTTTCTGAACATCGAAAGTGCTAGTACAGCTACCGGGTCTCCTCGTCGCACCGGTATAGTCCACCAAGTGCGCGGGTCTCAACCCACTGAGAAAACTCTCCTAGCTCCCGACAAGCCCACAAGGCTACCGGAACGCATCGACCGCGTCTCGCCGGTGCTGTCGTACATGCTGGAGAAGTCTCGGGACACTCCGAAGGCCTGTCGTGTCGTCATGCTCTTCTCCACCATATACCCCCTATGTGGGTATATGGGTAATCCATCAACGTCGGCCGTGACGGGTAGAAGCCACACAAACCAACAGGCGTGGTGTGCAATTGGATGCCTAGGATGCGGAGTGGGCCATATAACATTGGGAAAGGTGGGCGGGTTGGGATGTGGTTGTGCTGGCGGATAGGGAGGATGACTGTTTTGGTGGGGTTTACTTTGAGGCCTGTGTGGTTAGCGATTGTTTGAAACAGATGCCGGGTCCGATTGAGTTCTCGAGTAGAAAGGATAAGTAGGGTAGTTTCATCAGCGTATCTTGCAAACCGTCGATAGTCGAAGGATAGAGATGGGACACCTTGGAGATGCACCTTGATGTATGCGGAGATGGGTTCCATGGCGCACGGAAAAAGGAGAGGTGCCAGGGGGCATCCCTAGAGGACTCCAGAGTGAAGGGTGATAGTGGAGGATAGTTCGCCATTGATGAGCAACCAAATGGTTGTGTTTTTATGCAAGAGTTGAACCCAATTCATAAATTCTACGGGGTTGTCAAGGTATAGCATTGAGTGCATCATGTAAGGTCTGCTTCAGGTGTTGAATGCTTTTTCAAAATCTGCAGCAAGAAAACATAGTTGTTCTTTGTTTTGAATGGCCGAATGTTGGATATCATGGAGTTGGGAGAGTGCGAGTAGAATGTTTTCTCCTTTCACGAAACCTGTTTGGTCCTGATGAATGATGTAAGGAAGTGCCAGGTGGAGACTGTTGGCGGGTAGCTTGGCTAGGATCTTGTGTTCTACAGTAAGAAGGGATATCGGTCTATTATGTGACTTGATCTTTGTCTCCTTTCTTGTGCATGAGGGTGGTGATTGCTTCTGCAAAACAACTGGGCTCCGCTGGATTGTTGAGGACATTATAGTAGTATCGGAGGGACTTTGTGAAGTGGAGTTTGTTCCCGCATAAGGTGCGATACAATTCCTCTGGGCGGCCATCGGGACCTGGGGCCTTGTGACGGGGCTAACTAAGGATGCTTTCTACAATCTCCAGCTTGGTAATCGGGGCAGCGAGGGCTTGCGCAACATGAGGAGGTAGTTTTTTACATCTGTTTGATGGGAGGATTTTGTAGTATGTATCAACCTGTATCAACCTACTCATACCATTTCATATGAGAAGGAAAGTAGAAACCAATGATTGAAAAGTAGAACTCACATAACAATCACTGTTATGTAGGAAACATCATATTGTTCATACTTAAAACTTGGAAGTAATCTCTAACATTCACAAAATTGTACTTGTCATAGTTATGTAGCACATGTGTCTTCCTATTCCTTTACAATGTGTTCTGATTGTATGGCTATACCTATTCATACTATGAAAGTAATGAATATATATTTTTCATGAAGTCACATCATTGAAAGCTCTAACGACTAGAAAAACAAGTAAGGAAGTAATTTCAGGATACCTCATGTAGAGAAGAATGTCAATGATGGTAAAAAAGGAAAAAATCTGCCATCCACATATGTCACACTGCACCACCGTCTGCCTGTGGAGAAACAGTGGAAGCAAACAAGCGTGTAAACTCTACTGTAGCATCCGGCTGTGTCTGGACAATGGGTGGCGTGGCGGGAGGGTCACTAGGAACTGAAGGAGGAGCTTCACCTATAGGGGTGAACTCATGTGCAACAGGATCAAATGCCGCACGACATCTCCTACGGTTGTGCCCCCTTTCCCCACAAATGCTGCACTTTATTCTTTCTCCACCAGACTCTTGTTGAAGCCTGTTATGCCTCGGCCTCCCAGCTTTCCTATGAATCTTTGGTGCAAAGCACCAAGTCTGTGAAATGTCTAAATCATGCAAAGTCATAGGGGGAATGCTCTGGGCATTTCAATCCCTCCATGCCTTCATCGTGTATGAAGGATGCATGAAATCTGTGAGTTGCATAGTGAGCTCACTATGCAACATGATGCTCGCATAATGGATGCAAGGAAACAGCTAGTCTTGGAAGTCTAGGCAATCACACGTACGTGTGTCGAAATCCACAACGTACCCTCACTGCTCAAAGTACACCTTCCCCCTTCTTGGTGTGGACAATCTTGGCTCCAACGATCCAGCAACTTCAGCAAGATCGGTCCACTTCTTGTTTGGCCCACGTGCAAGGTGCTTGTCTAACGGTCGCGGACTTGTCTCCAAAAATGCAAGACACCATGAAGTGTCCTCATCTCGCCTCTCCTTGAACTTGACCATCACGTAGTTGTACACACCCTTGCAAATTTCCAACGTGGGCATGCCCCTCATCTTCTCCATCGTACTATTCCACGACTCTGCAACATTGGAAGTGTCTTGAGCAAACCTTGGCAAAGGAAAGAAACACCTCACAAAGCATTCTGGTGGCACAACGTGTAGAAGCGTCGCACATTCAGGTGACACTCTCAAGCTCCTCCATCACCCTCTCAAAAGCTCTCTCTGACGGCGCTCGTGCCACTTTCCAAAAGACCTCTTCCACAATCTACCGATTGCCAGACCCTTCCTTCTTCACCACATTCTCCTTCAAATTCTGTGTGCCGCATGCATGGGAAACTCTTGGAATGACTCTCTCCACCGCTCTAATGAGGCCTTTCATCCGATCAGACACAAAAGTGACATTGTGCCCGTCGATGTTGAGGAAAGCCTCCGCCAAACATTCAAGAAACCACGTCCAAACCCTCTTACTCTCCTTCTCAGCCACTGCAAATGTGATGGGTACAATGTGCCCATTTGCATCAAGCGTCAATGCACTGTAGATGACCCGGTCCCATAGGTTTTTGGTGTGCGCACCATCCACCATAACCCATGGCCTGCAATGTTTGAAGGCATTATGGGAAGCCCCTGCAGCGAAGAATGCACCTTCAAAGCGGGTCTTTTCAGAACTCCCAACTATGTCCTCCCATAGAACATAGTACCCTGATGGATCCTCCTCCTTCAATCACCCAACCATGGCTGGAAATTCTCTGAAGGGTAGACAGCTTCCCTCAAAGTCACCCCCAAAATTTCATCACGTGGCTTTCGGACGTTTTCTTTAGGAACGTGAATCACATGCTCACACTGAATCATCTCACGAAGAGTATTTGGTTTGAGCTCTGGATGGGCCCTAATCGTGTCGTGGAAGTGACGATTGATCCATGAGACGTGACGTGATGCATGGTGACGCAAAGATTCATCCTTACACATGTGTGTTGTCTCGCTCTTTGTCACCCGCCATTCTCCACTGTCACCATCAAGCACGGCTGACATGTTGTACTTGCATCCCTCCACCTTCCTTCGCTTACAATGAACACGATAGCAGGTTCGTGTGGTCCTGCATAATGAAGGATGAAACACAAGAAGTATACAAGAAAAGGAAAAAAAGAATAATACATGCATTCGCCAGTTTCATCGTGGTCTTACCCGTCACATTTGGCATGTCAACGTACCTGTTCACATGGGTCTTCTTCTTCAACGCCACGTCCAAGTCTTGTATGGCATGGACAAGGGCCTCCTTTGTTGGAAATGTTGTGCCTACATGTAATTTATGAACCTCCAGCTTCGCATTTGGATTGGGTTCTACAACACGCCACAAGCAATGGCGTTTCCTTCTATTACGGCCTCCCTTTGCCCCCTCTGAACCCATGTTCACACGTCCTTCACCACCTTCCATTCTCTCTACCACACGCTCCTCCTCACCTGCATCTCCCTAACTTTCCTCTTCTTCCTTCTCCCCCTCCTCGACCTCCTCCTCATCCTCCTCGTCATCCACGTCCTCCACCTCCACCTCATCCTCCTCCTCCACCTCCTCCTCATCCTCTTGCTCGTCCTCCTCCATCTCCTCCTCCTCCACCTCCTCCTCATCCTCTTGCTCATCCACCTCCACCTCCATCTCCTCCTCCAACACCTCATATCGTGTCTCCACCTCTTGAATTCCTTAAGAAGAAACATTGCCATGCCAAGACGTAATACTCCCGATGTTGGAGGTCATCGTGCTTAAGAGTTGCGAGAGGTACTCCATGTTCCTAGAAGAGGAGGAGGAGGAAGGACGGATTCGAAAGAGGAGGAGAAGAAAGAGGAAAATTAGGAGGACAAAGATGAGGAGGAAGAGGAGTGAGAGGATGAGTAGGAGGCGGAGACAAAGGTGAATGAGGAGGTAGGGAAGAGAAACATGGGGCGGATCTAGAAGAGGAGGAGGAGGAAGGACGGATTCGAAAGAGGAGGAGAAGAAAGAGGAAAATTAGGAGGACAAAGATGAGGAGGAAGAGGAGTGAGAGGATGAGTAGGAGGCGGAGACAAAGGTGAATGAGGAGGTAGGGAAGAGAAACATGGGGCGGATCTAGAAGAGGAGGAGGAGGAAGGACGGATTCGAAAGAGGAGGAGAAGAAAGAGGAAAATTAGGAGGACAAAGATGAGGAGGAAGAGGAGTGAGAGGATGAGTAGGAGGCGGAGACAAAGGTGAATGAGGAGGTAGGGAAGAGAAACATGGGGCGGATCTAGAAGAGGAGGAGGAGGAAGGACGGATTCGAAAGAGGAGGAGAAGAAAGAGGAAAATTAGGAGGACAAAGATGAGGAGGAAGAGGAGTGAGAGGATGAGTAGGAGGCGGAGACAAAGGTGAATGAGGAGGTAGGGAAGAGAAACATGGGGCGGATCTAGAAGAGGAGGAGGAGGAAGGACGGATTCGAAAGAGGAGGAGAAGAAAGAGGAAAATTAGGAGGACAAAGATGAGGAGGAAGAGGAGTGAGAGGATGAGTAGGAGGCGGAGACAAAGGTGAATGAGGAGGTAGGGAAGAGAAACATGGGGCGGATCTAGAAGAGGAGGAGGAGGAGGAGGGGTAAGTGTAGGAGGAGGAAGAGGGAAGGGAGATGGACAGTACAGTTCGCACCTGGTTTGTTGAATTGTTGGCCAACGTCTGTGAGGAGAAAGAGAAAGAGAGAAAAATAAACAGTGGCGGTCATATGATAGCCCTGGCCTGAAGCCCGTTATTTGTGTGTTCCAGTATTTGATGTTTTTCACGTAGTCGTGTGCGTCATGGCATAGTAGGTACATCTCTTCTTGTGCGTCGAGGGACCTGGGATTGAACCTTTTGAAGTCCTTGAAAGCGTTTTTTTTTCCTAATGCATGCGAACTCCTCATGATTCATTATTCTTGCGTAAGTCCTTTCCTCGACGATTCTTGTCGACGGTTACTTTTGTTCCGTGTCAACATTAGTTGGCAGTTGTGTCGTATTCAGAACGTTCAAGTGTCGTTTAGCGCTTTCTCTTTTGTGTGAAAAGTTCGCATCTACGTTCGCTTGGACTTAGTCGATGGCTCTATGCACGGACCGACAGTGCGGCGGATTGCTGACGCGGTTTAAGTCCCAAGAGTTAGAAGACGTGTATCTACGCTTGGTCCCTGGTTGCTGACGCGGACTAGGACTTCGCTGCAGTGGTTTGGGCTGGAATGGATGGCATTATATTGGAATAGGTATGAACAGAAAAGTATCCGCTATCCATATATCCGGACTATCCACAGGTATCTGGATAGCGGATACGACCCGGACGCACCCCTCTGAAGGTAACCCGGATACATTTGTATGCCATCCGGATACTGTGGATAATCCATCCCTGCAGAAGATCACTTTATGGGCACTGGTACACCCTGACGGACATGCGCGTTGCAATTATGAGTGTGCATCCCTCCACATGTATCCAGAAGTATCCGCAAGTATCCGTCGTTGTTACGGACAATGTTTGATGAAATATTTGGGTGTCCATTAAACATCTGGATCAATGCACCATCTGTTAGTATCCTTCAATGTCCACAACGTTTGGGCCTAATATGCGGATAGCGGATACCTGATGCTTGGAGAACTCCACCCCGCCATCCCGCCCCGCCCCGCCCCGCCTTGCCCCGCTCTCCCCTCC
>SZWC01005050.1:137081-147689 GCA_023375785.1 Penium margaritaceum | reverse complement strand
AACGACGACAACGACCACGACGACGACGACCACCACCACCACCACCACCACCACCACGACGAAAACGACGACAACAACGCCGACAGCAGCAGCAGCAGCAACAATGACAATGACGCAGCAGATGAAGAGGAGAACAGGGACGACACAGAAGACGACGAGGAGAAGGATGAGCATGAGGATGAGGAGGAGGACCAGGAGGAGGCACATCACGCCACATCACCATGGCACATCCATGAATCTCACAGTTTAAGTCTCGCTGCACCGTCGCCGGCTCCAACCTCCGTTAGCCTTCGAGGCCTAGCACCACCGGAGCCCACGCCCCACGACGAAAAACCATCGCGCGTGATCCCTGCACCCCACCCCGAGCCCGCCTCTTCCCCTTCCCTATCGCCATATTGTTCCATTCCATCGTCCCTCCTCCCTCCATCAGACAGGGATCTTTCTTCTGCATGTGACGGCCTATCCCGCTGCCACTGCTGCGCTTGCACCTGGCTGAACTTCTCCGCTGCCCGAACGCCTGCCCCGCCGCCGCCGCCGCCTCCTCCTCCGCCGCCGCTGCCGTTCCCAGCGGCCCCGTCTTTGGGCAGGGAGAGGCGCTTGAGGGTCCCACTGTGGCCGCAGCTCCTGCACACGCCGTACCACTGGATGTGGTCCTCCCCGCAGTCCTGGCACACGTACACCGTCTTCGTCTTCGACTTGGCCTTGCTGCCTGACTTGCCCAGCGCCCACGTCTGCACCACGCGCCGCGGAGCAGGAGTGAGCTGCGGTGCCGCTGCCCAGAGGAGACCTGGAGCGGATGCGAGGCAGCTCCGTCTGCCTGCTTCCCTGCTAGCGTGTGTCGAGCAGGCGACAGCTTGGCAGGTTTGGGGCCCTGCCGCTGCTGGCTGTGCTGGCGCTCCCTTCACCCGGCTCGCCCAGAGCTCCGACACCCGCGAACCGCAGCACTGCGAGACACTGCGCAGCTGCATCCGCCCCTCCGTCCTTTGCTGCTGCTGCTGCTGCTGCTGCTGCTGCTGCTGCTTGCGCTCACCAGTAGAGAGGCAGGAGAGGAGGCTCAACACTCCTCTCANCACGTTTGGGGCCCTGCCGCTGCTGGCGGTGTAGCCGCTGCCTTCACCCGGCTCGCCCAGAGCTCCGACACCCGCGAACCGCAGCACTGCGAGACACTGCGCAGCTGCATCCGCCCCTCCGTCCTTTGCTGCTGCTGCTGCTGCTGCTGCTGCTGCTTGCGCTCACCAGTAGAGAGGCAGGAGAGGAGGCTCAACACTCCTCTCAGCCGTTGCTGCGGCTGCCGTGCGGTTGCCGATGTGTGCAGTGCAGTGGCAGATGTGATCACGGCACGGGGCCTCTTCTCATCCTTAAGCACTTTGAGCTGCACACAGGCGCAAGAGAGAGAAGCTGCAGGTGCGCAAGGACTAGGAGGGGAAGGAGCGTGTAGGGAGTGCATCCGTGCAAGGCATGAATGTGCCGATGGGTGTGAGGAGGCTGTTCCCTCAGGATAGGGATGGGTGGATGCGGACGAGCCCAACTGCATAAGGAAGGAAGAATGTGCGGCCACCATCGGCGGCAGCTGCAGCCGCAGCTGCAGCCTCTGCTGCCGCTGCTGCTGCTGCTGCTGGTGGTGCCACGGGCGCAAGAAGTGGTGAGCGCTGCAGTTGCGGTGCGCAAGTGTGTGGAGTGGTGGATGGACACGCAGATGGCGCAGCAGCCCACTTGCCATGCTCTTTGTGCACACAACCCTACTGCACCCGACCTCGTAGGAGCTCCACCGCTTGAGCAAGTAGGGGTAGGAATGAAGAGAGCGAGGCGGAGAAAGTGGGNCTCCGCCACCCGGCGCTCACAGCTGTCGGTCGGATGACCGCCGATCTTGCGGCAAGCGCGGCAAGGAAGTCCTCCCTGAAACAATTTTCGATGCGGATGAAGGGGGGGTCCGAGAGACCGGCTGGCTCTCGTGCCAGTGGGGACGGCGAGGGCCAATCAGTACCGGAAGGTGGCTGGGTTGGCAGGACTCCACAAGACCACGCCGAGGGGCCAAGGGTCTTCCGGTGTGGAATGGGCAGCGGGACAGGAGAAAGGGGTCTTCGTACCTGAAACTGTTGCAACTATGCTGCTGTTCCGCTTGTGCTGCAGATGCGCGTAAGCTGCTGTTACGCCTGTGCTGCTGTTGCGCCTGTGCTGCTGTTGCGCCTGTGCAGCTGTTGTACCTGTCCTGCTGTTGCGCCTTTGCAGCTGTTGTACCTGTCCTGCTGTTACGCTTGTGCTGCTGTTCCGCCTGTGCTGCTGTTGCTGAACGGGCGTGAGCGGGAGGTAGAGGAGGCTGCGCCAGCTGACCGCAGGCGAACGGGAGAGCTGCGAGGACGGTGCGGGTCGGCTTCCCGCTCCGGCGTCAGTGACACGCTCCACATCGATCTGACCCTGGCACTTGAGCAGAACCACATCTCACGGGTTTTTTAAAGGGCGAAATGGCTGATATATCCGCGCAAGCGTCAACAAAAGCCTCAGATATCCGTAAGTTGAAAATAAAATGCGCCATATCCATTAAGTAAAAAAGACCACGCCATATCCATTTTCATGGCCATGCCCGATCGGCGACTGAAGTCGCCGATCAAGCGTATCGAGGGGGGTGATGTGTCACCCCCGTCGCTTCCCTCCCCCCCCTCGCGAGAATCACGATCGAGCGATTTGCCTTTTCTTCTTCTTTTTTTTCTACTCGCAAACCCCCATGCGCGGATTTAGGGTTTTCTATGTTTTCGCGAGCGGAACTCACGTAAACATAAAACCCTACATCCCCAAATGGGGTTTGCGAGTAGAAAAAAAAAAAGAAGAAGGCAAATCGCTCGATCGCGATTGAGCGAAAACGCCTTTTTCGAGAATGTTTTTCGGAGAAGCAAACCCCTTTTTTTATCCATTAAAACCGCTTTCAAACCCTACCCCAAATTACACTCGGGGTTTAGGGTTTTTTTTTTTTTGCGCGGGCTCCTGCTGGGCCCCGCAGTAGCGGGGCCCAGCAAGTTCCCTTTCAACGCATGGGGTGTTTCGGAACCCCCACCCAAAGATATCGCAAACCTTTGGGAGAAAAGTCGCAAACCCCTCAATAGAGGGGTTTGTGATTTTTCTCTCATGTTGACGGCAGCATGTTGTCGCTGGATGGCATGCAGCATCAACATAGCGCGTACATTCGGATATAGCTTATTTTTTTGCGTGCTCGCTGGATATATAATTAATAAAGAAGCGAAAAGTTCCGAAATTGGATATGGCGTGGTTAATGTGCGAAACATGGATATGGCGGTAGATATCGAGAATTCTGTGGGTATATGGTCACTCCCCCGTTTTTTAAACGAAATCATTCCGTTACGGGCCAAATAATCCTTCTACCCAAAAATCGAGGGGGTCAGGAACGCCCTACCCGGCGCTTAAAAAATAGAACTCCCCCGCCCGGCGGTTTAAAAAAAACTAGACTGCCCGCTCGCCTCACCGTGCTCGATCAGCGGCATGCACCGTTGATCGAGCGAAGCGAGGTGGGGCATGTTAACCTCCCTCCCTCGATCGCGATTCTCGCTCCCACGCGAGAATCGCGACCGAGCGATGATGTCTTTTTTTTGTTCGAAAGAAAACCCCCTAGTTTGATGTAGGGTTTTATGTTTTGCGCGGGCTCCGCCCGTGCAAAACATAGAAAACCCTAAATCAAACCAGGGGGTTTTTGTGTCGAACAAAAAAAAAAAACAAGACACCATCGCTCGATCGCGATCGAGCGAAAACGTTAATTTCGAAATCAACCGAAAAAGCTTATTTTGTTCAATTTTTTTATCACGCAAACTCCCCACTTTTTGCACGCAAACCCTAGTCAAACCCTACCCCAAATTACATTCGGGGTTTTGGGGTTTTAGTTTTGCGAGGGCTCCTGCTGGGCCCTGCGGTCGCGGGGCCCAGCAGGTTCCCTTTCAACGCATGGGGAGTCTCGAACCCCCCATGCGAACCACGCGCAAACCCCCCCGGAACATTCACAAACCCCTCAAAAGAGGGGTTTGTGAATGTTAGAAAAATACTGATGACATCTGCATGTCGAGGCTGCATCGCATGCAGCGTCGACATGCTTTTTTCCCTCGGTGTTCGTGGGCAGGGGAGTGTTGTTTTCCGAACACCGAGTAGGGGAGTCTTACTCTTCCGAACGCCGGGTAAGGTGGTGTTATTCTTCCGAACGCGGGGTAGGGCATGCACACATTCAAATTTTGTGGGTAATCCCTACATGTACCCTTCCCTTATACCCACCTTTTGAGCGTGGGCCTACTCAAATACCAACTTTATTGAGGAAATCTTTAACTATACAAAAAATGTGCCAATACTGCCTTACCGGGAACCCGTGACAAATTTTTAGACACAATGCATAGAATGTAGGTACTTCAGTCCGGTTTTTGCAAAAATGGATACACAATCTATTTTTTTTACAATTACAATAATGTACTTGTGTATTTGTTTATTTACGTGTAGAGGCATCATTGTTTTTGTATTAATGGGAAACTCATTTACTCTATCATCATATGGTGGACCTTTTTCCGATGACAATCATGTTACCTTCCAGACGTACAGAATCCCCTAATCTTTCCGAGTGTGCATGTCTGTTGTTCTTCAAACAACTCATCGCATTGAGAGAACAACGATATTCACTCCGACGGCCGAGGGCGAATTGGCCAACTGCCTCACCCCCAGTAGATATTCCCAAACCTTCCGACAGCTTCCACCACTCTCGTCAACCAGCGAAGAGGAGTATCACGACCTTTGAGTCCACTTCTCGACGCACCGAGACGAATCTGGATTTAAAGATGCATCTCGCATCTTCACAGTCCATTCTCGAAGGACCCCCACTTCTCGGTGGACCTTCTTGAATCCGACCACACACGACACGACTTCGCACGCGTCGCCCAAAAATCGACCCGACGACCCCGACTATGCCTCACTTGTAACTTGACACTTGTACATACATGTTCGATCATTACGACACTTGTCATTGAAGTACACATATCGCTAATTATTAATTTCTCAAGATTCCCAAACTCTAAATCGCATTCTGCCTTGCAACTTCTACCTGTTCACCATCTACGCTCCATTCGGAATAACACTTGGTATCAAAGCAAAGTAGTATTGGGGAGACATCCGACAATTTTACCTATCTGGGGGACTACCTTGCACAAGCCATCAGCGTATCTCGCACATCAAGACTTCGCAAACTTTGCGACTACGACAAGAGGCGAGCAAGCGCAACCGACGACCAGAAGTGGGTTTTCGGCGATGACTTCGGCTATGGAGGAGCAGAGCGTGCTGATGCACGCAAACCATGAAGCGACAGCAAATGCGGGCGTGGCGGGCCAAACGGTAGCTGGAACAACCCCTACGACTTTGGCGACAAATCTGGTCGCAGACCGAACAACGACAAACTAGCAGCCCATGCCGACAGCCTCGACGACGGCAGCAAGGACGACAACTCAACGTCGAGATGGAGGCTCTTCACAACGTAAGCGCACGTGAAGCGGTGCTAGTCGAGAGAAATTCCCAACTCTCGAGCGGACCCAAAGTTCGTTTGGCTCCCACGAGAACCGTTCGCTCCTGCAAACTCAAAAGGACCGACAGTCCGGATGTGGCTGATGAGTTTGAAGATGTACTTCACCGTTGCTGGGGCCAACGGGAATCAAAGGGAAATTGACCTCGCAGCCACGCTTTTGCGTGGCACTGCATTAAATTGGTGGTCTGATCTAAAGACCATCCAACAGCAGTAGGGGATAGGCAGAGCATCATCAGTGACCACAATGGCAAGACGCGCTGACGCCACCAACCGACTGGTATGAATTTTCGCGCGCAATGCTCGCACACTTTGGACGACTGAACCAGAAGTGTGACGCACGGTACAAGCTCCAGCGTCTACATCAGCGGTCCAGCATGCCAGAGTACACCCGGAGATTCATCGAGATCATCACAGAACTAGACATCGCGCCCGACAAACTTTGTTTTCACTACAAAGGCCTCAAGCGAGATATCTGGCGAGCAATCGCTATTTTTGGCATCCAAAATGACTTACCGCGGATGATCGGAGTAGTAGAAAGCATCGACAGTGCCGACTACAATGCTTGGATTCCCGAATCCTACGGCTGGCGACCTCCTAACCACATTTATCGTGGAAACGTGAAAAACCAGTCGGCGGACTTCTCGACTCTGATGGAAGTTGACATTGTTGATTAGAGAGATACGCGAACCTGCTACAACTGCCAAAAAATGGGCACATTGCTCGCAAGTGTCGGAGGAAGCAGCAAGAGAAAAGGGGAGGGGAAGTTTTAGAAAAATGAGTCAAGAAACGACAAAGGGCAGGAGTAAAAGGCGCAACTCTTGCATGTGAGCAGCGATTTGTACCAAGAGATCGTCCATGTGAACGACCTACATCACTGCAGAGGGTTATTGAGACCACAAAGTACGACAAGGGGTACAAGGATGGCAAATTGGCAATACTACTAAAGGTTAAGCCTCGAGGATGCAAAATTTACAAAACGATAGAGGCATTCTTGGATGGAGGAGCCTTGGAAAAATTCGTGAGCAACGACATGGTTCAAAAACTGGGGTTGCAAACTAAACCACATGTGTTTGAAGGAAAACCCTTCGATGGGAAATTACAGATACGGAGACTCTGAGAGCCACTACGATTGCAAGTGGGAGATCTACGTGATGTAACGGTTTGAAGGGCTTGTCCAATGAGCGATCACAAAATCATCCTTGGATGAGATTTCCTATACCGGCACAATCTGTAGGTCGAATGGAACAGCGACGATGTCTACATGGCGATCGACGGCGCTAAGCGACAACTTCCGTGTGCTAGGCGGAAGCCGACAGCGGAAGGAGTAGAGGTGGAAGCAGGAGAGGAAGCTAAAGAAGCCAAAGGGCAAAAATCTGTGCAGGCAATACCACTGAACGTGGCCAAGCACTGTATACAACGAGGAGCTCATGTGTGGCTCAAAAATCTTCAGCCATTAGGAGAAGCGGAAGTAGCAGCAGCTAACTCATCATCCGCCCCATCAGCCTCAACGACGTCAACAAAGTTCGCGATGATATGTGAAGAGTTTGCACCACTCATCCAAGAGTTTACAAACGTCTTCCCCGATGAACTCCCAAGACCTTTACCTCCTCAACAAGAAATCAACCATCACATCGAACTGAAGTTGGGTAGTAGACCTACCATTCGAGGGACCTATTGGATGAGTGATCACGAGTTGACCGAGCTGAAAAGGCAGCTCGACGAGATGCTCGGTCAGGGATTCATCTGTCCATCCACGTCACCATACGCCGCACAAGTATGATTCGTAAAAAAAAAAACTGGCAAGATGCGAATATGGGTGGATTATCGGGCGTACCATCAAGAACCGCTACCCTTTTCCCCAAGCCGACGAACTTTTCAACCAACTCCAAGAGGTCAAATTTTCAACAAAATCAACTAACGCAACATATATCATCATATATGCGTGGCAAATGTTGACTTCGAGAAGACGGCATTCCGAACCCGCTATGGGCACTTTGATTTCACAGTCATGCCATTGAGAATCACAAATTCCCCGACAACGTTTATGACGACGATGAACAATATTTTCCGTCCGTACCTCGATGATTTTGTTGTGGTGTACGTCTACGACATTTTGGTGTACAGCCGCACCCGGAGGAACATGATGGACATCTTAAAAAAGTCCTCAACGTTTTAAAAAGTGAGAAATCTTATGGAAAACTCTTCAAATGCGACTTTGGTCGTCCTTCGATCAAGTTTTTGGGTCACGTCATCAACGCGGGACGGATCACCATGGATCCAAACAAAGTGGCTGCAGTCACATATTGGCCGACGCTGACCAGCATTCGAGAAATTCAGGTTTTTCTCGGATTATACAATTACTACCGGCGATTTGTACTGGACTACGCCCGAATGTCAGCACCAGTTTCCGACCTCACTCGAAAAGAAAACGAGTGGCGGTGGGGAGACAGCGAGCAAGAAGCGTTCATCGCTTTGCGGAACTCTCTGACCTGGGCGCCAGCCCTACGATTAGCCTATCCAACAGTTGACTAGGTCATGGCCACTGATGTATCAGACCTGACCATTGGCGTGGTCCTTCTGCATGACCATGGCAACGACAAACAACCGGTCGCTTACAAGTCTCGTAAACTATGAGGACCAGAACTCGACTACATAGTACAAGAAAAGGAGATGATGGCGGTCGTGCACGCGTTCAAGACGTGAAGATGCTACCTGGAGTGTTGCCGGGGTATCGTGCGCACCGACCACCACGCATTAAAATATTTGAAGACGCAACCAACTCTCATTCAACGTCAAACCCGATGGATGGAGTTCCTTGAATCCGGGTTCGACTACAATATCGAGTACCGGCCGGGCAAAATCAATCCAGTGGACGCACTCAACCGCCGACCAGGCTTTAGGGATGATGTGGCAACGTTACAACTGTAGAAATACACGTACCTCGAGCAACTGTTTGCACGAGGTTACGATCACCACAGTGGATATGATAAAGAGAAATTCTGGTTCGACGCACCCTAGGGGCGACGGAGCTTCACACGCCAAGTGGCCGTTCCCTCGAACGACGAACTTCACCGTATGCTGCTCAAGGAGTGCCATGACACCGGACCAGGTGGACACTTTGGAGAGGATAAGACATTGAAGAAGTTGGCAAAAAACTATTGGTTGTACAAGATGCAATCCAACGTGGTCAACTTCTCCAAGACCTGCGACACATGCCAGCGACAAAAATCTCATTGCACAAGGCCACCCGGACTTTTGCAATCGTTCCTTGTTCCGACGGAACCATTGGCGGACATCTCTGTGGACATCGTCACAGGATAACCGGTCACACCTGAGGAATATGACGCAATCCTCGTGGTCCTCAACATGTTTTCTAAAATGTCCCTTTTCATTCCGACAAAGTCCATCGTCAATGCAGAGGGAACAGCACGGTTGTTTCTAAACAACATCGTACGGCTACACGACGTACCGCGAATCACCACAAGCAAAAGGGACGATCGATTCACCAGCTGTTTTTAGCATAGACAGATACATCGGAAGAGCAGCGAAATTCAACTTTCAACGACGTGTCGTCGTCAAACAGACGGTCAAACCGAATGGACAAAACAGATGCTCGAACAACTTCTCTGAACCCTATGCGAACCTCACGGGACAGATTGGGCAAAAAAACTCCCGATCGCCAAAATCGTATATAATTCTGCAGTTTCCACCACAACTGGAAAAGAACTCCATTTGAGGTGGCACATGGCAAACTTCCCGCCACACCAGTAGGACTACAAAGTCGTAGCAACATCCTCGCAGTCGACGTTCAATGCTCAGACATCATCACCATCTTGGAGTAAACACAGCAAACCCTTGCAAAGACACAAGCATCGACAAAGCGAGCAGCTGACCGACATCGCAGCAACGGCATCTTCACCACTGGCGACAAATTCCTTCTCAGCGTGGCAGACATCAAACTCCGTGAAGCGGAAAGCTCAAATCTTAAGCACCGATGGTCCGGACCGTTTGAGATCGAGCGCATGCAAACCCCTGTGGTTGTATGAATCGAACTCCCTGAAACTATGCAAGTTCATCCGGTGATCCATGTCAGCAGACTCAAGCACTACAGAGACCCCATAGAGAACTTCCTTGGCAGAGATATCCCTTCTTTGCCTCCAATTCAAATGGATGAAGACACAAAGTATGTCATCAAGGACATCATCGGCCACTGACGACGCAGCAAAAGAACAGAATATCTCATCAAGAGGCACGGCTACGACGCCACGCACAACAGCTGGGAACCCTACGACAACCTCTAAGACGTCAATCATCACATCGACCACTGCTACCGCCGTCTCTGAGCCACATCAATATGCGCGCCTGGACGTTGCAGCTAAAAGTGTTACGTACTAGACATACACAAGCCCCTAATGTTTCCAAGTGGGTATCTCTGTTACAACATAAACACCCCATCGTGCTGCAAGAACCACAATATTTACTCCGACGGCTGAGGGCAAACTGACCAACTTCCCCGCCCCTAGTAGATATTCCGGAACGTTCCAACAGCTTTGACCACTCTCGCGAACCAAAGAACAGAAGTATCAGAACATTTTGGTCAACTTCTCGATGCACCAAGACAAACATGGATTTATAGAGATGCATCACGCATCTTCACTGTTAATTCTCAAAGACCCCGGACTTCTCGGCGGACCTTCTTGAATCTGACCACTCATGACGCGACTCCGCACGCATTGCCCGACATTCGAACCCAAAATCCCGACTATGCCTCAGTCGTAACTCAACACTTGATTGTATATGTTTGATCATTTTGACACTTCTCATCGAAGTACACTCACCGCTAATCATGAATTGCTCATGTGTCCCAAGTTCTAAATCATTTTTCCTTGAAACTTCTACCTGTTCACCATCTACACTCCGTTCGGCATAACATACTACAAAAGCGTTTTTTAAGAGTTTTGTCTAATGTCATGCTCATAAATTGACAATTTGGCATCTTAGAGTCCGTCCACAGACAAACGCACTCAAGTATGGTCACATGATTGATATTT